>SNQJ01S0140379.1:9584-34544 GCA_010110895.2 Picea sitchensis | reverse complement strand
GCTTCTATTAGGTCTTCTTACATCCGCCTTATTCTATTTTATTGAAAGGTCTTATTAATATTGACCTTTATTACATACGAATACATTAATCTACCTATGTGCGGGTTAGGACCTTAACACATCATGGGGGAGAGTGATGTGTTGTTGCCTTCCTTTGACAGGATATCAGAATGATCAAGTGATCTGTTATATTTCTGCCATCCACTGTAACGGTTCTGATTTCAACTGCCTGCTCATTTGATAAGGTGCGTACATTGCATGTGACTACTGACTGTCACATTTGTTACCAAAATGAAGAAATCATCCAAGGGAAATTATTTCTTCAAAAATGTCGAGATCCGTGCCACATTTGAGAATACAAAAAGCAAAGTTATTTAATCATGCTTCTTCTGTGCACTCGAAAGGTCTGCGCGGACTTTCTCCCCAGCCATTTCACATTCTCTAAGATGCTTCTCCTTCCTTTCTTCCGAAAACCTCTGTGTTTCGTGCATTTGTACGATTGTATCTTGCACATCTCTGAGTTGTCTCTTGAGCCACTTCACTTTTCCTTCACAGCCTTGTGATGCTGACACTTCAAGGGTCTTTACTGCTAACTGTCATATCAATTCCTTGTTTTCCTGGTAAATCTCGACAATGGAAAGTTGCACCTTCTTCAGCTGCTGGGATGGCCCTCTAACATCTTCTTCTTCGATATTTGTCTTCCTTATTCCACTCCAGTTTTCTCAACTCGTAACTTTGACAGGTTCCAGCTAAATATCCTGCATAATTAATTCTTCAGTGGTCGGCCTTGTGCGTAGTTCGCTTGGGAATCGGGCTTCCCCACTTTCCTTGTTCTTCTTTGGCCTACCCCTTCTCCGAGGTATTGGTTCTTGGGGGGGAAGGGATCCTGACGTCTTTCCTTCTTGCGCAGTCTCTTCCGCTCCAACCTTCGCGCGGTGTGGTATTACTTTTTCCATGGATAGAGAGAGATCTCCTTTTTTATCCTTGGGGAAACCCACTATGAGCAAGAACAAATCCCAATTTCTCCACAATCGTCTTAATTCCTCAACTATCAACAATTTAAAAAGAGAGACATGAGAGAGTTTCCTTTTCGATTGATCCACATCGGCTTGTTCACTGCTCACCATCTCCTAGAGACTCTGGTGTAGGAAAAAGGGTAGATTTAATGGTCTCCTTCCTATGAAGTGCATCAAAAATCTAATGTGGTGCGAATGTATCCTATTGAACTTCCCTTCATAGGTAAATATTTCCTAATTACTCTAAGCCGTTTCTGGAAAGGTTCCTGCAAATATTTGCTTGAGACGCCTACCTCACCCTTCCATCCTAAAAAATCCTATCTAATGAAATCTTCATAGCACTGTGTGTCCAAGGGCATGCCCTTAGACCATCTCTCACCGCGTGGAGGGATCTCTGTTGCTGTTTACACAGTTTCTTCGGTTACTCGAAAAATGACATCATAGATTAGGGTGCGAGATACATCGAAATTGAGTGTGAACTGCTCAGCTAGTCTTATATTGAATCCTTGAATTTTCGTGCAAAAGGCCATGCACCTGAGCTGTTCGAAGAACGCTCTCACCTCCGGATCTTCGTTGATCAACGTTAAGCTCTAGGGATCAGGCCTAGCGCCTCTTCTGCTTCGCGCACTCCTCCTTATGCTTTGGGAGGTTTCCATGGAACAACTCGTACTTATCCTGGGCGTGGCGGATTAGGTATGGGTCGAAGGTGGTAATCCCGCTCAACTTGGGCTTGCGAGAGAAAACTACACACAATGCATGAGCCTGATTTACGAATAAAACGTGTGCAGAACATATGGAATTTATAACAGGGCAGGCGAGAGGTGCAATCGTTCCAAGGAACATTGAATTCATGGTGACTGGATGTTTCAAAACAAACTGCAGATTTTCCATAGCACATCCATGCATGTAAAGTACAATTGATAAGGGTTGCAGGGCATACGTGATACGAACGCTGTGATTTTTCATTCTTCCAGCCTTCATAATGAGCTGATGATGATCACTGCACTTTCCGATGCGACTTATATTAATAACTTGCCTCAACCTGGGGCACGTAGAAACTCCCTTTTTGACAAGACCCGACTCTTTGGGAACAGACTCATACTATTTACGCATGTTTTGACTCTGAAATCTCTTCCCGACTCCAAGGGCCAACCGGTCACTTGCTGACTTTGACCCCTTTGTTTTTAAGTACCTGAACTCACATGCTTTGACACACAGGTCATGACTCGACTAAGACTGACCCTAACTGAAAAGAAAAATGGTGGCACTAACAGTTGGCTCCAACAAGGATGTTATCCTCCTAGTGAGGTAGAAAAGAACAATAGACCATGTGCCTGACCATTGGGCCTTATTCGACTTTCAGAAACTGAAATATGAAAAAAAAAATGCAACCTAAACCTATCAACATAGTTTCTAAAAGATTCATCATAAACTCAGGGCCTTCACTTCGGGCTTCAATTTTCTGCTGACATATTGACTCGACACAAAAATAAAACGACTATTTACAATTACATGTGACTTAACGAGTTTTATTTCACCAGATAGTGTTTGAGGAACCTGTCGCCTACAGGCCCCCAACCAACGCACTCTCCATTTAGTTCTTCTATAAAATAAGCATTATTTCCGCGATATGCACCGATTTTGAATGGACCCATCCAAAGATTATCAAATTTTTCGTGCTTTCCTTTATCCTCATTCCTTACGTCCCATTTCAACACCAAATCCCCCAACTGAAAATCCTCTTTCTTAGAATGCTTGTCAAAGGTTTTCTTCATCCTCTCCTAGTGGAGTTGTGATTGATTGTACACATGTTCCCTCATCTGTTGTGTGTGAACTAGCTGATTTATTCTCCTCTGTGTGTCATCTAGCTCGGCCTCCTGCTCTTGCAACAAATTTCTAATGGGAAACCCCAGTGAGGTAGGGAAACTTGCATTTCATTCCTATAAAATATGGAAAGGCGATGTTGAGATGGACTTCTTGGTGGTAACCCGGTCTGCCCACAGTTCATAAATAATATTTTTACGCCATGCCTTCTTGCTGTCTTACAAGAGTCTTTTGATGATCCTGGTCAGGATTTTATTTGATGATTCTTCTAACCCATTTCCTTGTCGGTAGTACGTTGTAGAATTTCCAAGGGTTATATTGTAATCCTAACAAAACTTCTCCATATTCTTGGAATTGAATGTGACCATGTTATCTGTTATGATCTTGATAAGGCATCCAAATCTCGATAGGATGTTTGTCTCCAAAAATTGGATAATGACTACATCAGTAGCCTGCTTTATGGGAATTTCTTCTATCCATTTCATTAAGTAATCTGTGGTCGTGAATACCCATATGTGTTGCGTTGGGGATGGTTTATTCATTTCCCCTATAAAATCCAAACCCCATTTCATGAAAGGTGCTTATACTAAAATCGACTTTAGTGGAAGGGGCTGTAGCTTTCTTCTTCCATCAAAAATATGACACTCGTGGAAACTTGACACTTCTTTGTAAACGTCTGCAATGATGATAGGCCAATAGTAACCCACACTTCAGTTTTTGTTCATGGTGGTTTTCCATTAGTGGTATCCTCTGTAGTCTCCTTTGTGAAATTCTTCGATAGATCGCTTCATGTCATTTTTCAACAAACAACTCAGCAATATCCCTCTAGGATCTTTCCAGTATAGTGAACTATACAGGATGCAGAACTTAACCTCTTTGAGCTTTAAAAATCTGTCCTTGGACTTACTTAGACCTAGATGATCTTGCATATTTCTCAGCACGTGGATGATGTCTGTATACCACGACGAATCGATGAAATCCTGAGACACCCACGCATTTGTTTTTTCCTGAGGATTCTCTAATAGATTAGCACTGAAGTTGATCCCCACAACATCGCAGTCTGATTGCACCATCATCTTTGCAAGGCCCTAACCTTTAATCAACTTTGTGGGCTTGATTTTGAGATCGTATTCCATCATGGCCGCTATCCACTTACCCCTCCTCCCCTCAGGGTCAGGTTGATTCAGTATATCCTTGACTGAGTTGATGGGGACGTATTAAATAACGTGGGAGTGTAATATGTATGTCTTGAACTCCTTTATGGATTTTACTAAGGTGTATGCTTGTTTCTCCATAATTTCATACCTTAGTGGAGAATCTCTGAGAATCCTGCTGAAATAGGCTATAGGTTTCTCAAAGTTCTGATCGTCTTTCTGTAATAGCACTCTAGTAATTGTATGCTCTGAGGTGAATGAAAACAAGATGAAGTATTTTGCAAAGTCTAGACTGGCCAACACGGGAGTTTTAGTCAGCGCTACTTTGATATCCTCGAATGAGTTTCTGGATTCCAGATTCCACTTGATCTCATTTACCTTTCTGAGCATGTAGATGATATGTTTTATAGTTTTTTCCATGTTCAGAATGAACCTTCTCAAGAAATTCACATTTCCCAGGAAGGATTGCACTTCCTTCTTACTGCACGAAGTGTCGATTTTCAGGATTCCTTCAACCTTGTTGGGGTCTATATTGATACCCTCCTTCGAGATGATGTGCCCCAACAACTTCCCTTCTTGCATCCTGAAATGTATTTTTTTGCATCCTGAAATGTGATTTAATGATATGCGGAATTTCCTGCACTTCTGGAAAACTTTCTTCAAATGCCAGAGGTGTTGTTTGTCGAAATCATAATATACTATGATGTCATCCAGATAGATCACAATAAACTTTTCCTTTTCATCAGAAAATACTATGTCCATTTCCCTCTGGAAGGTAGCTCTGGCGTTCATCAGGTCGAAAGGCATATTGGCATACATGAACGTCCCCCATGGTGTCGTAAAGGCTGTCTTTTCTCTGTCGTCTAGGTGGACCATGATCTGATTATATCCCGAAAAACCATCCAGCATGGACATCTTCTGGGACCTCACCACCTTTTGCAGAATATGGTCCATTTTAGGGAGCGGGTAGTGGTCTTTAAGGGACACTTTGTTTAAGTTTCGAAAATCTACACACAATCTTATTTTGTTGCTCTTTTTCCTTATAGGTACCAAATTTTCCACTTATTTCGAAAACCTTAAAGAAACGATAATTTTAGATTCAAAGAGTTTCTTTACCTCCTTTTCGATCAGCGACAACATCAAGGGATTTATCCATCTCAGTTTCTCTTTGAAAGGCCTATGGTCTTCTTTGAGAGGGATGACATTCTGAATCAATTTAGTGTCATACACCTTCAAGTCATCATAAATCCAAGTGAAAACATAAGGGAAATCCTTCATGAGCTTGATGTAGTCTTGCTTGACCTATGGACTGAGAATATTTGATAGTTTGATTATTTTTGGGTTCTCCTCAGTCTTGATGTTGTAATCTTCAACATCCTCGTCATTTGTAGTGATCTTGGGATTTCTATCCACATCGTTTTCTTCAAACAACTTTTCCAGTGGAACTAACCCCTTTAGGATGATATTATTTTTTAGTTGTACTATGTCCCTTCCCACTATATGGTTTCGAAAATGGTCGTCATCACTACGAGGATATGTGCTCTCATCTTCGTTGGAACAACACTCATCATCAATGTTTATTTTAGTGAATTTGTCGCTCATTTGAAGGAATATATAGATCCATATGGATATCGGTGGCCACCCACCTTTTCCAACTAGCTCAAAACAGTTTTCTGGCAATTTTGGTAATTTAGTATTTTTAGCAGTTTTCACTTTCGAAGCCATTTTGGGGCCCTAAACAATGTTTTTTTTGGGAAAATAGGTTTTCAATTTGACGATTCCTTCGATATTTTGATTAAAATGAATCTTCGCGATGATATCTTTCCAATGGGATATCATACGCCTAAAACAGATATTGTATGCAAAACTTACGACCCCGGGAAGTTGATGTACTAACTTACCCAAACGGGGCCCACATGACTTTTGGCGCTTCATCTCCTAGGGTTAGGTTTTTGGATGTCTAGGGTTTTTTACATTCCTGCTTATTGTAAAATTACTTTAGAGCCTCATTGTAATGATCTTCTGGTGAATGAGGATATTCATCACATCTCTTCTCAGAGATAAGCCGACACCAATCCCGCAAGCTTGTTTCCGCTGCATTTTACAGTTTTAAGCTTATTTCGTTATTGAATAGAAAACCAGTTTTACTGTATCTCTATTATTTTGTGTTAAGCACCTGTTAATAATTTGTATTCATTTCATTCTTCTCATAAAATTCAAATCAGTGGTTTCAGAGCAGTCTGCTCCTTATCATCTTAATGCATGTCCCCAATGAGGTCGGAGTACAAAGAGTTGGGTCTCAAGCTTGTTTCTATTGAGGACAAAAGCTCTTGCATGCCCAAGCGATCTCTCATGGAAGGAGAAAATAAATATGACGGGACGAGAGATCCTTTCAAACTATTGATTGAGGAATCCCTCACGCAACAGAGGAACGAGATGATGGATAGTTTCATGCAAATCCTTTGGCGGCTACCAACAGGCGACGCATCTTCTTCGAACAAAGGTGCTTCCCCCTTCAAGGTACAAATAAACTTCAATATTCCTATATTTGAATGTCATATAGACGCATATGCTTTAGACAAGTGGTTGAATCTACTAGAAGGGTATTTTTCTGTCCACAACTTTTCGAATAGAGAAAAGATTACGTTTATGCTCCTCAAATTCGTTCCCCGTGTCAAATATTTGTGGGAAACTTTCAGTGAGAAAAAGGAAATAGAGGAACCCTCATTATTTTCAATCACGACCACCTCAGAATCCTTCCGGGATACTATTAAGGAACAATACTACCCTGTCGGAAGTTATGACGACCTGTATACCAAATGGACCACACTAGGGGAGGAAAGAGACAAGGCAGTGCCAGATTTCACAAATATCTTCCATACATTGTGCACCAAGATGGGTATCAAAGATTCAGAGAGACATCTGGTTCTCTGCATAGACACATCCAGACCAAAATGGAATTTATGGACATCTCATCCTTGGGCACAGTCTACAGATATGTCATCAAAATTGAGTAGAAGCTCAAACAAAATATGTGGCTATTTGGGCCTGGGAACCCCTCACAACAAAATCCAGGAAAGGGAGGCCCACACCCACATAACAAAGGACAAAGAAAATATGGACAGTATCAGGAAAACCAGTCCAATCCGCAAGAAAAGAAGGACACCGGAAAGACAAAGAAAGATACCGGGAAATGGTGTGACTTCCATAAGAGCCATTGGCATAACACTGCTGACTGTCGCTCAAAGTAGTCACTAGTGGCTGAAGTGAAAGCCTCTGAATTAGATGTGGATTTTGTCTCTGAGCCAGAACCAGAAAGAGGAAGACTGATCATTAACGTGAAACCCAGTGCCACCATTTCTACCACCAAGCTCCATCCTGGTGAACCAGACGATCCAGAAGAAGGAGAGTGCCTCTTCCATTCACAGATGTGGGTAAAAGGCACCCCATTTCACTTCATCGTTGATAGTAGTAGCTAGAATAAACTCATATAAGCAAAGGTCATCAAGTGGCTGGCCCTGTCAGCAATGCCACACCTACAACCCTACACCATTGGATGGCTCTGCAAAGGAAGCGATCTTTGCATCAGCCAACAGTGTCGACTGTAATACGGCATCAAGCCCTTCAAAGGCGAGGCATTGTGTGATTTTTCTCCTCTCGAGGTTTTTGATGTTCTTTTGGGCCAACCTTATTTATGGAAACTTCATGTTGTATATGAGTCTAGGCCTCGTAGTGTTATTATTACTTTGAACGGGAAATTGTATAGGATACCCGAGGTAGTCCCACCTAGTGTTATTTTCTTGATCTCTGCTAAGAAATGTAGGAAGGTCATCTCTTAGACGAGGAAGTTTGTCTTCTTCATGATTCACTCTCAGAATAAGTGAAAGATCACAACCACATCCAGGTTCTCTGCGGTCGACCTCTCCACATAGAAGAAGCAAGTATATAAGGTCGTGGAAAAATACTTGGATATCTTCTCCTCACCTAAAAAGGTACCTCTACACTACCAAGTCAAGCACCTCATTGATCTGACCCCCGACGCACCGCTACCCAATGGGCCAGTCTATCATCATTCTTTGTTAGAGAATGAGGAGATCAAGCGGCAGATAAAAGAAATTATCCACAAGGGGCACATCCGTCCCAACTCATCACCTTGTCGGAGCCCAATTGTACCGGTACAGAAGAAAGATGGAACCTGGCGACTCTGTATTGATTATCGTGATCTGAATAAAATCATAGTCAGAAACCCATACCTTATTCCCCAAATCGATGACCTCCTTGATCAAATCACGGGGTCCAAATACTTCAGTAAGACTGATCTGAAGTTTGGCTACCACCAGGTCCCGATAGAACAAATAGATGTATAGAAGATCGCCTTCAAGTCAAAGGAAGGAATTTTTTAATGGTTGGTCATGCCCTTTGGTTTAACAAATGCTCCAGCCACTTTCATGAGGATGATGGACGATTTCCTGCAACCATTCACCAATACATTTGTAGTTGTGTATCTGGATGACATTCTAATTTACAACAAGACTTGGGTCGAACACTTGCAACATATTCAGCAGGTTCTGCACACCCTGCGATAGTACAAGCTATACACTAACTTGGAAAAAATCTCCTTCAGGATGGACAGGGTCCATTACCTGGGCTACATAATAGATAAGAATGGCGTACATGTGGATCCATCCAAGATCCAAGTCATCCATGACTGGCCAGCCCCAACCACACTCACTGAGCTTCGAAACTTATTGGGCCTTGCCAATTTCTACTGTAGGTTCGTGTTAGGATTCTCCCATATTGCATGGGCCCTCAGCCAAATAAACAGGGGTGGTGATAAGGTGAAATTTGTGGGGGGGTGGTCCCAACAACAATCGTTCGATGATTTGAAGTAGTGCTTGTGCTAAGCCCTAGTAATTTCACTACCAGACCTGTAGCATCCCTTTGAGATCAAGAAAGATGCTCCAGACTATGTTGTGGGTGTCATTCCCACTCAGCATGACCAACCTGTGGCATGTCATAGTGAGACACTGTTAGATACTGTCTATAAGTACACTACTTATGAAAAAGCATTGTACTCCATTGCGTATGCTTTTCGCCAATGGAGACATTACATTCTTGGGAAGGAGACAACCATCCACACTGATCATAATCCACTGCAGTTCATGCAGACGCGGGGAAAATTGTAGAATGACTGCCATCAAAAGTGTTCCACATACTTGCAGCAATTACACCTCAACATCAAGTATAAAAAAGGAAGTACCAATCACATGTTGATTGCCTCAGCAGACCGCCAGTCGCGGAACTCACCACGGTTCTAGACTCTTGTGGCCATGAGACCTCTGGATGGCCCCAACTTTATGAGACAGACCCTGACTTCTCCACCACCTACCAAATGTTGGGTGCAAACGCAGTTGTCGATAATTTCCATCTTCACGGTAGGTTATTGTGTCATATGTGTCATATTTGTGTTCCATCAAGTGAGTGAGTGAAACTTATTTGGGAATCCCACTACAGTCGGGTGGCAGGACACTTTTGTGTCGAAAATACAGTGGCAATGATTTAGAATCATTTCTACTGGCCAAAAATTCGACAGGAGGTCAGCAAGTATATCAGGTCCTGCAATACCTGTGATATTGCCAAACCGACCACTAAGAAATAGGGCCTATACACCCATCTTCCTACTCCTGACAGTCCATGGGAATCCATCTCAATGGACTACATGTCGGGCCTCTCGTCCACCAAGAGGGGAAATGACTGTGTTTTTTTTATTGTTGATCTCTTTTCTAAGATGGTGATTCTGGTTGCCTGCAAGAAGAGCATCACAATAAAGGCCACTACCAAGCTCTTATTTGAATGAATATAGGTACATTTTGGAATCCCACAAACCATTGTCTCATATCGGGATAGTTGATTTCTCAACACATTCTGGTCGAGCGCCTGGTCACTGCTAGACACCAAGCTCACTAAATCCACGACCTTCCACCCCTAGACAGATGGGAAAACCGAGGATGTAAATCAAATGATTTTGCATATCCTTCGCATGTATAATTCAAATCACCCTCACACATGGGATGAGAGCCTTCCCTATGTCCAACATATCTACAACCGAGCCCTGCATAGCTCAACCAGACACAACCCCTTTCAGGTGGGGTTGGGATTCCAACCATTGGGTCCCATAGATGTTGCACTTCCCCTTGTGGTCACCTCGACCGACTCATCTCCTACTCCAACTGAAGCTGACAAAGCCACCCGGTTCATTGAGAAGATCCAACACATCCACCAACAGGTTCAGAATATCCTACAAAATTCCAATGACAAGTACAAACAATGCCATGATCAACATCGAGTGCCACATAAGATTCATGTGGGTGACAAAGTTTGGTTGCACTTGCAAAAAGAATGCCTTACAGGACCCCATCGGAAGATTTGACCACTTTGTTATGGTCCATACACTATAACCAAGGCCATGGGGGATAACTATTTTGAGCTCAACATTCCTCCTTTCCTTGGCCTACAGCTAGTGTTCAATGTGGATCTCCTTCGCCCTTATTTTCCACCATTATTGGACACCTCAGAAGTAGTAGAATAGCTGACACCAACAAATATCAACCCTGACTACATACAACAGGAATCCAATGATCACATTGTGGACACATATATCAAGGGAACTCGACAGCAAAGGATCCATCTTTATCGAGTCATCAAAGTAGGGCAGCTCCTGCACCAAGGCAAGTGGCTCACCTGGGGCCAAATTCAACAGAAATTTCCTCATCTGATGGGGGAACTCAATGCAATGGAGACCATTTATTCCTAAGGAGGGAGGATTGATCCATATGGATATCAGTGGCCACCCACCTTTTCCAACTGGCTCAAAAGAGTTTTCTGTCAATTTTGGTAATTTACTATTTTTAACAGTTTTCACTTCCGAAGCAGTTTTGAGGCCCTAAACGATGTTCTTTGGGAAAACAGGTTTTCAATATGAAAATTCCTTCAATATTGTGCCTAAAATAAATCTCCTCGATGATACCTTTCAAATGGGCTATCATACGCCTAAAACGAAGATCGTATGCAAAAGTTACGACCCCGGGAAGTTGATGTACTAACTTACCCAAACGGGGCCCACATGAATTTTGGCGCTTCATCTCCTAGGGTTAGGTTTTTGTATGTCTAGGGTTTTTTACATTCCTGCTTATTGTAAAAATTCCTTCAGAGCCTCATTGTAATGATCTTCTGGCGAATGAGGAAAGTCATCACATCTCTTCTCGGAGATAAGCCGCCACCATTCCAGCGAGCTTGTTTCCGCTACATTTTACAGTTTTCATCTTATTTCGTTATTGAATAGAAAACTAGTTTTATTGTATCTCTATTATTTTGTGTTAAGAACCTATTAATAATCTGTATTCATTTCATTCTGCTCATAAAATCTGAATCAGTGGTTTCAGAGCGGTCTGCTCCTTATCGTCTTAATGCATGTCCCCAATGAGGTCGGAGTACAAAGAGTTGGGTCTCAAGCTTGTTTCTATTGAGGACAAAATCTCTCGCATGCCCAAGCGATCTCTCATGGAAGGAGAAAATAAATATGATGAGACAGGAGATCCTTTCAAATTATTGATTGAGGAAGCCCTCATGCAACAGAGGAACGAGATGATGGATAGTTTTGCGCAAATCCTTCGACGGCTACCAACAGGCGACGCATCTTCTTCGAACGAAGGTGCTGCCTCCTTCAAGGTACAAATAAACTTCGATATTCCTATATTTGAAGGTCATATAGATGCAGATGCTTTAGACAAGTGGTTGAATCTACTAGAAGGGTAATTTTATGTCCACAACTTTTCGAATAGAGAAAAGATTACGTTTACGCTCCTCAAATCCGTTCCCCATGTCAAATATTTGTGGGAAACTTTCTGTGAGAAAAAGGAAACAGAGGAACCCTCATTATTTTCAGTCATGGCCACATTGAAATCCTTCCAGGATTCTATTAAGGAACAATACTACCCTGTCGGAAGTTATGACGACCTATATACCAAATGGACCACACTAGGGCAAGAAAGAGACCAAGCAGTGCCAGATTTCACAAATATCTTCCATACATTGCACACCAAGATGGGTATCAAAGATTCAGAGAGACATCTGGTGCTCAAGTATCATGGTGCTCTGCATAGACACATCCAGAGCAAAATGGAATTTATGGGCATCTCATCCTTGGGCGCGGCCTACAGATATGTCATCAAAATTGAGTAGAAGCTAAAACAAAAGACGCAGCTATTTGGGCTTGGGAACCCCTCACAATAAAAGCCAAGAAAGGGAAGACCACACCCACAGAACAAAGGAAAGAGAAAATATGGACAGTATCATAACAACCAGTCCAATCCGCAAGAAACGAAGGACGCCGGAAAGACAAATAAAGATACTGGGAAGTGGTGTGACTTCCATAAGATCCCTTGGCATAACAATGCTGACTATCGCTCAAAGAAGTCATTGGTGGCCGAAGTGAAAGCTTATGAATTAGATGCAGAATATTTCTCTGAGCCAGAACCAAAAAGAGGAAGACTGATGATCAATGCGAAACCCAGTGTCACCGTTTCTACCACCAAGCTCCATCCTGGTGAACCAGACGATCCAGAAGAAGGAGAGTGTCTCTTCCATTCACAGATGTGGGTAAAATGAACCCCATTGCACTTCATCGTTGATAGTAGTAGCTAGAAGAACCTCATATCAGAAGAGGTCATCAAACAACTGGCCCTATCAACAACATCGCACCTACAACCCTACACCATTGGATGGCTCCGCAAAGGAAGCGATCTCCGCGTCAGCCAACAATGTCAACTGTCGTATGGCATCAAGCCCTTAAAAGGCGAGGCATTGTGTGATGTTTCTCCTCTCGAAGTTTTTGATGTTCTTTTGGGCCAACCTTATTTATGGAAACGTCATATTGTATATGAGTCTAGGCCTCGTAGTGTTATTATTACTTTGAACAATAAATTATACAGGATACCCGAGGCAGTCCCACCTAGTGTTGTTTCCTTGATCTCTACTAAGAAATGTAGGAAGGTCATCTCTCAAATGAGGAAGTTTGTCTTCTTCACGATTTGCTCTCAGAATAAGTGAAAGATCACAACCACATCTAGGGTCTCTGCGGCTGACCTCTCCACATAGAATAAGCAAGTATATAAGGTCATGGAAGAATACTTGGATATCTTCTCCTCACCTACAGGGGTACCTCTACACTACCAGGTCAAGCACCTCATCGATCTGACCTCCGACGCACCGCTACCCAATGGGCTATTCTATCACCATTCTTTGTGAGAGAATGAAGAGATCAAGCGACAGATCCAAGAAATGCTCCACAAGGGGCACATTTGTCCCATCTCATCACCTTGTGGGATCCCAATCGTGCTGGTATAGAAGAAAGATGGAACCTGGCGACTCTGTATTGATTACCGAGATCTAAATAAAATCATAGTCAGAAACTCATACCTGATTCCCCAAATCGATGACCTCCTTGATCAAATCACGGGGGACAAATACTTCAGTAAGATTGATATGAAGTTTGGCTACCACCAGGTCCCAATAGAACAAACAGATGTATGGAAGACCGCCTTCAAGTCAAAGGAAGGACTTTTTTAATGGTTGGTCATGCCCTTTGGTTTAACAAATTCTCCAGCCACTTTCATGAGGATGATGGATGATTTCCTGCAACCATTCACCAATACATTTGTAGTTGTGTATCTGGATGACATTATAATTTACAACAAGACTTGGGTCGAACACTTGCAGCATATTCAACAGGTTCTGCACACCCTGCGACAGTACAAGCTATACGCAAACTTGGAAAAAATCTCCTTTGGAATGGACAGGATCCATTACCTAGGCTACATAATAGATAAGAATGGCCTACATGTGGATCCAGCCAAGATCCAAGTCATCCATGACTGGCCAGCCCCAACCACACTCACTGAGCTTTAGAACTTCTTGGGCCTTGCCAATTTCTACTGCAGGTTCGTGTTAGGATTCTCCCATATTCCATGGGCCCTCAACCAAATAAACAAGGGTGGTGGTAAGGTGAAATTTGTAGGGGGGCAGTCCCAACAACAATCGTTCGATGATTTGGAGCAGCGCTTGTGCTCAGCCCTAGTACTTTCACTACCAGACCTGTAGCATCCCTTTGAGATCAAGAAAGCTGCTCTAGACTATGTTGTGGGCGTCATTCTCACTCAGCACGACCAACCTGTGGCATATCATAGTGAGACATTATTAGATACTGTTTGTAAGTACACTACTTACGACAAAGCATTGTACTCCATTGTGCATGCCTGTCACCAATGGAGACATTACATTCTTGGGAAGGATACAGTCATTGAGACCGATCATAATCCACTGCAGTTCATGCAGACACGGGGATAATTGCAGAATGGTCGCCATCAAAAGTGTTCCACATAATTGCAACAATTACACCTCAACATCAAGTATAAAATAGGAAGTAGCAATCACGCATTGATTGCCTCAGCATACCGCCAGTCGCGTAACTCACCACGGTGCTAGACTCTTACGGCCATGAGACCTCTGGATGGCCCCAACTCTATGAGACAGACCCTGACTTCTCCACCACCTACCAAATGTTGGGTGCAAACGCAGTTATCTATAATTTCCATCTTCACGATAGTGTGTTGTTTCATATGTGCCATATTTGTGTTCCATCAATCGAGTGAGTGAAACTTATTAGGGAATCCCACTACAGTCGGATGGAAGGACACTTCGGCGTCGAAAATACAGTGGCAATTCTTCATAAACATTTATACTTGCCAAAAATTCGATAGGAGGTCAGCAAGTATATCAGGTCCTACACTACCTGTGATATTACCAAACCGACCACTAAGAAACAGGGCCTATACACCCGTCTTCCTACTCCTGACAGGCCATGGGAATCCATCTCAATGGACTACATGTCAGGCCTCCCATCCACCAAGCGAGGAAATGACTATGTTTTTGTGATTGTTGATCTCTTTTCTAAGATGGAGATTATGATTGCCTGCAAGAAGAGCATCACAACAGAGGCCACTCCCAAGCTCTTCTTTGAACGAATATGGGTACATTTTGGAATCCCACAAAACATTGTCTTATATCGGAATAGTCGATTTCTCAGCACATTCTGGTCGAGCCTCTGGTCACTTCTAGACACCAAGATCACTAAATCCATGACCTTCCACCCCTAGACAAATGGACAAACCAAGGTTGTAAATCGAATGATGGTGCATATCCTTCGCATGTATAATTCAAAGAACCCTCACACATGGGATGAGAGGCTTCCCTATGTCTAGCATAGCTACAACTGAGCCCTTCATAGCTCAACCGGACACAACCCCTTTCAGGTGGGGTTGGGATTCCAACCATTGGGTCCCATAGATGTTGCACTTCCCCTTGTGGTCACCTCGACCGACTCATCTCCTGCTCCAACTGAAGCTGACAAAGCCACCCAATTCATTGAGAAGATCTAACACATCCGCCAATAGGTTTATAATATCCTACAAAATTACAATGACAAGTACAAACAACGCCATGATCAACATCGGGTGCCACATAAGATTCATGTGGGTGACAAAGTTTGGTTGCACTTGCAAAAAGAACGCCTTACAGGACCCCATCAGAAGATTTTTTCACTCCATTATGGTCCGTACACTATAACCAAGGCCGTGGGGGATAATGATTTTGAGCTCAACATTCCTCCTTTCCTTGGCCTGCACCGAGTGATCAACGTGGATCTCCTTCACCCTTATTTTCCACCATTATTGGACACCTTAGAAGTAGCAGAATAGCTGACACCAAAAGATATCAACCCTGACTATATAAAATAAGCATCCAATGATCACATTGTGGACACATAGATCAAGGGAACTCGACAACAAAGGATCCATCTTTATTGAGTCGTCAAAGTAGGGCAACTCCTGCACCAAGGCAAGTGGCTCACTTAGGGCCAAATTCAGCAGAAATTTCTTCATCTGATGGGGGACCTCAATGCAATGGATACCATTGTTTTCTAAGGAGTGAGGATTGATCCGTTTGGATATCGGTGGCCACCCACCTTTTCCAACTGGCTCAAAATAGTTTTCTGTCAATTTTGGTAATTTACTATTTTTAGCATTTTTCACTTTCGAAGCCGTTTTGAGGCCCTAAACGATGTTCTTTGGGAAAACAGGTTTTCAATATGGAATTATCTTCAATATTGTGCCTGAAATCAATCTCGTCAATGATTCCTTTCCAACGAGCTATCATACGCCTAAAACAGAGATCGTATGCAAACGTTACAACCCCGAGAAGTTGATGTACTAACTTACCCAAATGGGGCCCACGTGACTTTTGGCGCTTCATCTCCTAGGGTTAGGTTTTTGGATGTCTAGGGTTTTTGACATTCCTTCTTATTGTAAAACGATCTTCAAAACCTCATTGTAATGATCTTATGGCGAATGAGCGTAGTCATCACATCTCTTCTCAGAGATAAGCCGCCACCATTCCAACAAGCTTGTTTCCACTACATTTTACAGTTTTCAACTTATTTCGTTATTGAATAGAAAACCAGTTCTCCTGTATCTTTGTTATTTTGTGTTAAGAACCTATTAATAATCTGTATTCATTTTGTTCTGATCATAAAATATGGATCATTGGTTTGAAAGTGGTCTGCTCCTTGTCGTGTTAATAAATGTCCCCAACGAGGTCGGAGTACAAAGAGTTGGGTCTCGAGCTTGTTTCTGTTGAGGAAAAAAGCTCTCGCATGCACAAGAGATCTCTCATGGTAGGAGAAACGAAATATGATGGGATAGGAGATCCTTTAAAACTATTGATTGAGGAATCTCTCACACAACAGAGGAATGAGATGATGGATAGTTTCACGCAAATCCTTCGGCGGCTACAAACAGGCGACACATCTTCTACGAACGAAGGTGTCGCCCCCTTCAAGGTAAAAATAAACTTTGATATTCCTATATTTGAAGGTTAGATAGACACAGAGGCTATAGACAAGTGATTGAATGTACTAGAAGGGTATTTTTCTGTCCATAATGTTTTGAATAGAGAAAAGATTACTTTTGCGCTCCTCAAAGTCATTCCCCATGTCAAAGATTGATGGGAAACTTTCTGTGAGCAAAAGGAAAAAGAGGAACCCTCATTATTTCCAATCATGACCAACTCAGAATCCTAAAGGGATTCTATTAAGGAACAATACTACCCTTTCAGAAGTTATGACGACCTGTATACCAAAAGGACCACATTGTGGAAAGAAAGAGACCAAGCAGTGCCGGATTTCACAAATATCTTCCATACCTTACGCACCAAGTTGGGTATAAAATATTCGGAGAGACACCTGGTGCTCAAGTATTGTGGTGCTCTACATAGACACATCCAGACCAAAATGTAATTTCTAGACATCTCATCCTTGGGCGCGGCCTACAGATATGTTGTCAAAATCGAGTAGAAGCTCCTACAAAAGACACAGTTATTTGGGCCTAGGAACCCCTCACAACAAAATCCAGGAAAGGGAGGCCCCAACCCACAGAACAAAGGATAGAGCAAAGATGGATAGTATCAAGAAAACCAGTCCAAGCCGCAAGCAAATAAGGAGACCATAAAAAACAAAGAAAGATATCGGGAAGTGGTGTGACTTCCATAAGAGCCCTTGGCATAACACTGTTGACTGTCACTCAAAGCAGTCGTCGGTGGCCGAAGTGAAAGCCTTTGAATCATATGTGGATTCTGACTCTGATCCAGAACCAGAAAGGGGAAGACAGATCATTGATGTGGAACCCAGTGCCACCGTTGCTACCACCAAGCTCTAGCCTGGTGAAGTAGACGAGCTAGAAGAAGGAGAGCACCTCTTCCATTCACAGATGTGGGTAAAAGGCACCCCGTTGCACTTCATCATTGATAGTGGTAGCTAGAAGAACCTCATCTTAGCAGAGGTCATCAAGTGGTTGGCCCTATCAACAACATTACACCCACAACCCTACACCATTGGATGGCTCCGCCAAGGAAGTGATCTCTGCATCAGCCAACAGTGCTGACTGTAGTACGACATCAAGCCCTTCAAAGACAAGGTATTGTGTGATGTTTCTCCTCTCAAAGTTTGTGATGTTCTTTTGGGCGAACCTTATTTATGGAAACTTCATGTTGTATATGAGTCTAGGCCTTGTTGTGACATCCTCCTCGTTACGACAACAACTCTGTTAACAGGTGCAAATTTATTTATTTATTTTTTTGTTAAGGTGTGTGCGCGCGTGTAGAACTAACAAACACACTTGACTCTATGTCGCCATTCGACAACCAACAAGACGCAACCACGATGTTCATCACAAGAAGACTGAAGGCACACAATGAGTATCAACAAGCAATAAAGGACCAAAGACATAAGGCGCACAACGCAAACATTTAACGACATACTGGGTTATACATAGTACGAACACAGAGGGAAGAATCCATAGTAGTAGATCTTACTATTTCTGCACAGGAAAGCAGGGCGTTTAATCTTAGTTCACTGCTCCAGAGAGAGAGAAGGTCAGATAGGCTCCTGGCTGACTGCTCAGGCAGAAACTAGTAATCTTCGTCAGGTGTTTGGCAAGAGTGGAAACCCCGCCTTTAAAGGGCCCAAGACTCTTGATACGACACTGGATTCGTCACACAAAGATCAATCGACAATAAGTAAAACTGACTACCCCTCCATCCTACCTTGCAATGGTTAGGACCTCCAAGACACATAAGCAACGCTCAAGCCCAGGTTCCCATCGATTTTAACCATTTAAGGTCTCAGGGCTGGCGACTGTTCTGAGGAACATGGAGGTGTATACATCCCGCCCGACACAATCAACCACGCAATGTAAGAGAACCAAGTACTACAATATCAAGGGCAACCACGACCTCGATGGAAGACACAAGTTAGAAGGACACCGACAACGACCAACCACTAGAAGGACTCATTGACTTCAATTACAAACCACTTACCCCATTCGACTTCTATTAGACGACAGGTTACCAACCCACTCCTAAATATGTAAAATCAACTAAATTCAATCCCCATTTACTAAGCCATGGTAACTCCTCGTACTTAATTTCAAAGACAGTCCATGATATATGTTTATCAATAACTACAATTATTACAATAACATACCATGAAGGAATAATTTCATTACATTTACCTCACTTACCTTGCAATAGGATAGCATCCACATTTCATCTCATATGTTAGTATCAAATAAATAAACTACCATGACATCTTCATAAAAACTAGCATCATTACATTATAATATAAAGACTTCGCAATTCACTAACTAAATTCATGATAACTACAATGACATCACCATAGCGCTAGCATTATTACATTTATGAGGTAAGGACTTTGCAATTTAAGCATCTAAGCTACAAGGTCATTACACTAATGATTAAGACATTAATATTCCAATATATTGCATTAGATTACACTGTCAATTCCTCACATTTTAATTCATACATTCCATCATAAGACGATTCATTAAATTAGCATTACCTTACATTCATTATAATATAAGGTAGTAACATAATTGGTTGAAATAACATCACAATAACATTATCCTACATTACAATTTCCCTAACATAATGTAATAAGGTATTAATGTAATAATGTAATAATTCTAAATCTGGCAGTTACATCAAGGCAGTAATAATTCTAATCTGGCAGATACATAATGTAATAATTATAATGATGGCAGTTACATAATTCTAATAAGGCAGTGACACAAGGCGGTAATAATTTAGGCAGTAATAAATCTGGCAGTCACATATCCAATCAAGTATCAATTCCCTATTCATTTAAGGTTACCATATTAACCTAAACCGAATTAACATTTCATAAACCTAAAACCGAAACCGAAACCATATTAACATGAAAACCGTATTAACATTAAAATTGAAACGAAACCATACAAACATGAAAACCGAAACCGAAACCATAAAACCATATTAACATTTCGTTAATCCTAAAACCGAAATAACATTTCATAAACCGAAATCAAAACCATATCAACCTATAACCGAATTAACATTTCTAAATCTGTATGCAACAAGGAAATACTTACAACGCAGTAATAAACACATTAACCATGAAACGCATCAATAAATCGTGCGCTGTACAGAACGCAGTAAACACGCGGTATTAAAACGCGCACAAAGACGCACACTGTTAATTAAAACGCATCTACTGTCAGTCATGGCCAGAGGTCACAGGGGGCGGCCAAGGCATTCAATGAGAATTGCCAGAACAGAAAATTCGGATGCAATCAATCGCAGTGCCAGAACCCTTCATTCGAAGTGCCAGAATGAAAATACATAAGCAACAATAGAAATCGCCAGGAACGATCAAGTCCAGGATTAATATTACGAAGGGTAAAAAAAACAAAGCAGGAAGGAGCTAGAAACACGGGAAAAATCTACTGTCGACTGTGTTAGAACAAAGTCAGAAACCAACTTACAAAACGGAAGTGCTAGAACGAAATTTCAAAACGAATTCACAGAATTAATCTCACAAAAATGCAAATGCCAGGAACGAATTTCCAACACTAGTTTGCCAGAACGAATTGACACATGATCTTACGAAAATGAAAAATACCAGAAACGAATTGCCAACCCAACTGCCAGAACGAATTTACAAATGATCTTACGAAATGAAAAATGCCAGAAACGAATTGCCAACACAACTGGCAGAATGAATTTACAAATGATCTTGTGAAATGAAAAATGCCAGACGTGAATTGCCAACACAACTGCCAGAACGAATTTACAAATGATCTTATGAAAATGAAAAATTCCAGAAACGAATTGCCAACACAACTGCCAGAACGAATTTACAAATGATCTTATGAAAATGAAAAATGCCAGAAACGAATTGCCAACACCACTGCCAGAACGAATTTACAAATGATCTTACGAAATGAAAAATGCCAGAAACGAATTGCCAACACAACTGCCAGAACGAATTTTTCAAAATAAAAAAATGATGTTCTGGTAATTCCAACAACAGGCAAGCTAAATGCATTCGCTAAATGCATTTCACAGTTCAGTACTGGAGATTATGAACCTCATTCACCGAGCCATGGATATGCAGGTGTCAAAGAAACTAGCTTGTTCACGAATAATACAGTCAAATTTACAAAATGAAATATGATATGGCTCAAAAACAAAGCTTGTGCACAGAAAATGCAATCCAATTCAAAATGACGGATTTTGAAGATGTGATTATATACACAGAAGGAACCCAACCGCCTCCAGTGATACAAGGTAATTCGCATGGGAAAAATATATTGGCAGCGCAAACATATATGGGAAAAATACATTGGCCGCGCAACACAGAAAGTTATTTCAGAAACTGATTCGGACAATTATATTCAGTAAAATTCAGTCATAAACATATTCATCATCTCGCTAATAATGGAGGTAAATAACTTTGTTAACAGAGGAAAATCGCAATGCATTCTAGTCTACTAAATTACAAGTCATACCGTTGCCTTAACTCCCACCTCGATGACGTCCGTGCGCTCCGAGCCGCTCCCGCGCCGTGCCGCTCCTGCTCCGTGCCGCTCCCGCTTGCCAACCGTAGAGACTAAACTGGTACCTCCCAGCCAATCGCTAGGGGTACTCTACTTCCCCCTTAGCCCCGCGAGCCGCAAAGGGTCCAGACAATTTCCAGAAGATACGTCTAGCTTTTCAGCTCGCCTCGCAAGGCTGAGCTGCCACTCTAATCCGAGCTGAGAAAAACCCAACTCCTCACAAGCAATCAGTCAAGCCACAATCCGACATCATAACGTTACGCTAACCGTTCATCACCTTCTTCCTCATCTTCCCCTTCTTTTATAGAAATTTGAGACCCACCTACTTTCCTAAATCACTATTAATTAAGTTTTAATGAAAATCCCCTAAAAATTCTATGTCGTACAAGTGTCACTCATCCCCCAAGTTTCTCCAAAAANTTAGCATTACCTTACATTCATTATAATATAAGGTAGTAACATAACTTGTTGAAATAACATCACAATAACATTATCCTACATTACAATTTCCCTAACATAATGTAATAAGGTATTAATGTAATAATGTAATAATTCTAAATCTGACAGTTACATCAAGGCAGTAATAATTCTAATCTGGAAGATACATAATGTAATAATTCTAATTCTGGCAGTTACATAATTCTAATAAGGCAGTGACACAAGGCGGTAATAATTTAGGCAGTAATAAATCTGGCAGTCACATATCCAATCAAGTATCAATGCCCTGTTCATTTAAGGTTACCATATTAACCTAAACCGAATTAACATTTCATAAACCTAAAACCGAAACCGAAACCGAAACCATATTAACATTAAAACCATATTAACATGAAAACCGTATTAACATTAAAATCGAAATGAAACCATACTAACATGAAAACCGAAACCGAAACCATAAAACCATATTAACATTTCGTTATTCTGAAAACCGAAATAACATTTCATAAACCGAAACCGAAACCATATCAACCTATAACCGAATTAACATTTCTAAATCGATATGCAACTAGGAAATACTCTACAACGCAGTAATAAATGCATTAACCACGAAACACATCAATAAATCGCGCGCTGTATAGAACACAGTAAACACGCGGTAATAAAATGCGCACAAAGATGCCCACTGTTAATTAAAATGCATCTACTGTCAGTCATGGCCAGAGGTCACAGGGGGCAGCCAAGGCATTCAATGAGAATTGCCAGAACAAAAAATTCGGATGCAATCATTCGCAGTCCCAGAACCCTTCATTTGAAGAGCCAGAACGAAAATACATAAGAAACAAATAGAAATCGCCAGGAACGATCAAGTCCAGGATTAATATTATGAAGGGTAAAAAAAAAAAGCAAGAAGGAGCTAGAAACACGGGTAAAATCTACGACAGACTGTGTTAGAACAAATTCAGAAACCAACTTACAAAACGGAAGTACCAGAACGAAATTGCCAGCACGAAATTTCAAAATGAATTCACAGAATTAATCTAACAAAAATGCAAATGCCAGGAACGAATTGCCAACACTAGTTTGCCAGAATGAATTGACACATGATCTTACGAAAATGAAAAATACCAGAAACGAATTGCCAACCCAACTGCCAGAACGAATTTACAAATGATCTTACGAAATGAAAAATGCCAGAAATCAATTGCCAACACAACTGCCAGAACGAATTTACAAATGATCTTTTGAAATGAAAAATGTCAGACGCGAATTGCCAACACAACTGCCAAAACGAATTTACAAATGATCTTATGAAAATGAAAAATGCCAGAAACGAATTGCCAACACAACTGCCAGAACGAATTTACAAATGATCTTGTGAAATGAAAAAAGCCAGACGTGAACTACCAACACAACTGCCAGAATGAATTTACAAATGATCTTATGAAAATGAAAAATGCCAGAAACGAATTGCCAAAACAACTGCCAGAAATTTTTCAAAAATAAAAAAAATGATGTTCCGGTAATTCCAACAACATGCAAGCTAAAGGTATTCGCTAATGCATTTCACAGTTAAGTACTGAAAATTATGAACCTCATTCGCTGAGCCCTGGATATGCTGGTGTCAAAGAAGCCAGCTTGTTCACGGATAATACAGTCAAATTTACAAAATGAAATATGATATGGCTAAAAAACAAAGCTTGTGCACAGAAAATGCAATCCAGTTTAAAATGATGGATTTTGAAGATGTGAGTATATACGCAGAAGGAACCCAACCGCCACCAGTGATACAAGGTAATTCGCAGGGGAAAAATATATTGCTAGCGCAAACATATATGGGAAAAAATACATTGGCCGCGCAACACAGAAAGTCATTTAAAAAACTGATTTGGACAATTATATTCAGTAAAATTCAGTCATAAACATATTCATCATCTCGCTAATAACAGAGGTAAATAACTTTGTTAACAGAGGAAAATAGAAATGCATTCTAGTCTACTAAATTACAAGTCATACCGTTGCCTTAACTCCCGCCTCGATGACGTCTGCGCGCTTCGAGCCGCTCCCGCGTCGTGCTGCTCCTGCTCCGTGCCTCTCTCGCTCGCCAACCGTAGAGACTACACCGGTACCTCCCAGCCAATCGCTAGGGGTACTCTACTTCCCCCTTAGCCCCTCGAGCCGCAAAGGGGCCACACAATTTCCAGAATATACGTCTAGCTTCTCAGCTCGCCTCGCAAGGCTGAGCTACCACTCTAATCCGAGCTGAGAAAAATCCAACTCCTCACAAGCAATCAATCAAGCCACAATCCGGTAGTGTAACGTTACGCTAACCGTTCCTCCTCTTCTTCCTCCTCTTCCCCTTATTTTATAGAAATTTGAGACCCACCTACTTTCCTAAATCACTATTAATTAAGTTTTAATGAAAATCCCCTAAAAATTCTATGTCGTACAAGTGTCACTCATCCCCCAAGTTTCTCCAAAAATTATTTTCTTTAAAAATATTAAAAGACTCCTTTCCCTCACCCACCTAGAGTTGCTCCTAAAATTACTCCTAGGTGTTCCTAGATCCCCTTACATGCTTTTAATAACTTTCCCTAAAATGAAGTTGCTAAATTTAGTTCATTTTAGAAAGTCCTTAATTCTTGATTCCTTTTTTCTTTTTACCGTATGTCCCCTACTTTCCTTTATTATGTTTCCTTTATTACAAGTTTCCCTATTTCTATTATTTCCTTCTCCTTTTTTTTTTTAAACCAAAAAGGTAGTTGCGCTAAATAATCTTTTCATTTATTATTTATTTAATATCTTTTGTTCTTTCATAAGTTAAGAATTAATTTCTTCTTTGCAAAATTTTAACACCATTAGTTTTAATTAATTTCTTATTCTCGTCATTTACCCCAAGAATTTCATGAAGACCAAACTATTACGTAAGTGGGTTTTTTGTTTAAAATGTTATTTTTATTCTAGGGT
>SNQJ01S0140378.1:0-25060 GCA_010110895.2 Picea sitchensis | reverse complement strand
CACCATAAGGGGACCACTTTGGAGTTCATCCATATTTACTTCATATCAACCATGAAAAAACAATAATGAGTCATATTTACATCAAACAATATTGGGTCCATTACCCAAACCTTTGTGCTACGGGGCTTTCGTCAAGGGTTGACATCAATGACAACCAACCTTAATCAACAACAGCCTCTTACTTGCTGGCCTCTAGTCGTATGGAGGGTCACCATGTGACCCTGGCTATTTGGGCACACTGGCCATCTGCTAACTCAGCCATGGTCTTATGGTGCAAGGCCACGTGGCCAAGTGCTTCACACTCCACACGTTGATTGTTAGTTGTATCCCTTGATGGAATAGCCCATGGTTAAGCCCCTGCTTGGCGGGCTAGCCCAACCGACCAAGGCTAACCCCTTAACCACCGCGCGCCAGATGTGATGAGCCTGAGTCATATGGTAGAGGTATCGGAACTAAGGGCGGAGGTATGAGCGTGTGCCACAATAGAGTTAAGGTCATATAAAATATGGTCTGGTGATATATTTGCGTTGAGGGCTAGGGCTAGTCCCAACCCTTACTCCATCCATTGGAACCACCATGCCAACATAAATACAAGCCACGCCAATATATGTTAAGACCTAATGTGAGGGCAGGCTGGCTAGCCCGACCTTGCCAAGTCCTTTGGCCCGGTGGGAGGTCGCGTGATCAAATCTTGTGCAGTCCAAAATTTTTGCAATACATCAACCAATGAATGGGTGCCACGTGGAAGCCCATGTCTAGGCTACATGGCACCTTCTCATTCGCCTAATTTTGATGCCATGTGTCAGGTGCTCATTGGTCCAACTCTCTACCCTATCACCGGCTACTATACCTGCCACGTGTTGTACCTGACATGTCATCAGTACAGATGTGACACATGTCACCCTTGCAGTGGTGACATGTGTCACTCCCTGATAGGTCCACCTGTCACATCAACTTCCCAGTCAACCTCTATCCACGATAGCACCGCGTACTCTACCATGTACCCTGCCACATCAGTTATACGGTTGTATGACCTGTACAATCATCTACCATGTGGCATTGTACGGACTGTACAGACTACACATTCAACATCTTTTTTTTTGCCTGTTTGGCCAAATGAACAGATCATGATATCTGGAGTATACGATGTATGTTTTATCCCGTTCAAGTTGTGTTGTGTTCATAATGTCGAGGCCTACAAACACGTCCATTTTGAATCCATTATGATAACTTTGATTTTTAGGCCTTTCTAGGCCCCATCAAGCTCCTGGATCCAATTCTGGATCACTCGGGTTTGCATTCCCACTGACATTGTTATAAATTGGTTTGGATCTTGATAAAGTCATGAGGGTTATGCCTCTGTGTGTTCTTGGTAATTGTTACTATCCAATGGGCAATTATTTCTCCTCAATCGTTGCCTAACCTACTCGGTGTTGAACTGTTACACTATTACACAAACCGAGAGTTATAAAAAACCTTGTGGTTCTACCGTGCTTGTTTCGAAGGGTCTCTGCCTATTGTTGATATGTTTGACCTCCAGTCTCTCTGTGCTTTGATGACTGAGCAAACTCTTGATTACTTCTTGTGTTCATTGTTACAGAGCTCGATTTCGATAACCCCAACTGTTTGCACTCTTGTTGAGTATCTTGTTGACTATCATAGATTGGTTGAGTGGTTATGACAGTTTCTTTGAGTATCCTCTTGTCTCTGTTGATTGAGTTGTTGGAAAGTTGTAATTGGGGATGAGAATTGGTATACAGTCAAGGGGTTGCCTCCTTTTGTTATGATAGTTGCGTCAAGAACCTAGCTCTTTTTTTTATTAAATTGGTTGATTGGGAGTCAATGGTAATGTACAGTCAGAGGGTTGCCTCTTTTCCTTATGCGTTGGATCATTGTGTTCCTACAACTTGGTGTCAATTGTGAATTGGTGATTGTTGTGTGTTTCACTAGTCTCGATCGGAATCATGGCAATTTTTGGAAATTGACGACTATGATTTCATTGTTCACTGTGTATGGATTATGGAGGTATCGTGCATGTTTGATTTAAATTGCACCACCAGTGATGAAACTTGGGTTTTGTATTATGGTTTCATTGCAAAATTTTATTGGTTGATATAATGAAAAGGCGTGAAATTGAGCAAGTTTTTAAAAGTCTGTTCAATTTGGGAAAAAAGACCCATGTATATGTTTACTTGGGCAATTGTGAATTATGGATAGTGATTGATATTTTATAGTTATATATGATGGATAGCGATAGAGCAATGTGATTGTGTGTTCCTTTTGATTTTGTTTAAATGAAAAGAAAAGAAATGAAAAAAAACCAACTATTCTCTTGACAGGACTGTTGAAAGGCATAGTGATTATGAGTATGATTATATACTATGTTAATTGAGAATTTGGAAGAAATTGGATGTGGGACAGTGAATAGTCTTGACACACAACAATTGTTAATTGGTATTGGTATACTTGTATTGAATACATAATTGTTTTTATGTATCACTTAATTGGTTTTATGAACAATGTTCATTCTTTTCCCTACCATTCTTTCACTTTTCGCACGTTACAAGTCCCCTCGCCTTCCTATATTCACTATCCACTCCCTGTTCTTAAAATTTAATTATAGTTAAGATAAATTATGTATTATGATTGTTAAAGGATCGCACAAGGATGAATTACAGTGATATATTCTTTTGATTTACGATACAGTTGATTGTTTGATGATTTGTTGAGTTGTAATCATGATCTATTCCCCCTCATTTAATACTTTTCACTCAATACAATCCCTCACATATCCCATAACCCTTATTCACCCCCCACTCATTGTCAAGTATTAAACAATTTGTATGGATTGGATTGCATGAGTCTGATGTGTTGTTGAGCCAAACTTTGTTTCATATTTAAAAGAGATGTCATGTATGGTTGTTGAAGAAACTATTTGCTAATCGATAATGCATACATAAATGAGCTTTTTCAGTAGAGGTATCCATGGCCGGGGTAACAGAGGAAGAGGAAATTGGAACAGGGGCTCTAGAAGGCCAAGGTTCTCTATACATTTTGATGCAGACTCGCAAGAGTTGGGCCAGCTATTTCAAGCTGGATTTTTTAACTGGATTGGGCAAGGAGTGGTCCAACCTAGGCCAAAAAGGCCTCCCTTCCAAGTTCCACATGCCCCTGGTATCATAGTGCCCCCTCATGTCTCACTACAACCTGAAGTCCCTGAAAACGACGAATGGTAGGAGATTGTCCACCCGACAGTCTCCCAACATCGTGGCTGGCCTAACTTGTCTCTACCTTCTCCTCCACCTGTTAATCAAATTGTCCAAGCTGTCCCTGTCCACTCACCAGTACAATCTTCCCATGCAAGAAAAAGGTTAAAAACCGAGGCCCACCATGCCCCTAACAAAGGAAAATCATCACCCTCAAATGAATCTGCCAAATCCATGTCCTCCCGCATGCATTTGAGAGATGATTTCTCTCATGTGATCAATGAGATTAGGCCTAAGGCTCCACACAACCTAAGGCAAATTCAGAGAGATCAAAGGGTGACAACAATAACAAGGGAAACATTGCCTCCCAGAGTGGAAAACATGGTTTTTAAGTGTTTTTATTTATTCATTGTTGAGAACAGTCGACTTTTGAAATTTTGGACAACACACTATAAATTGTCAAATTATGAGAAGTGATAATGGGAGCCACACGGAGGGATGTGTTTGTTTGATTAACTAGTTGTGTTATGTTTGTTAAAGAACTAAAGGGAGTCACAAGGGGTCCCACCTACTAGTTATTATTTATTAAAAACCCTTATTATGATTTTATTACTTTTCCCCCTTAACTAAAAGTTGGTTGAGTTTTAGTTAACTTAACTAAAGAAGTAGTTCAACTACTTCAACTAATTCTAATTGCTTAAAGACAAAAGGAAAAGGAGGAACAATAGGAGAATAGAAGGAGAAGCATACTAAGGTCTGTTCTTTGAGTTTTATTGAGATACTTCAGTTTTCATTCATTATTTAATTCATTGAAAGCCCAATTCCCTTTTATGATAGCAGGGTCCTATTGTAGACAACAATAGTCAGGGCTGAATTACATCATTCAGACACTTGTTTTTCAGAGGTGTCGATCTATCTTTGATAGTCTGTGTAGAATTGTCTGTTTGTGAATTAAATTTCATGACTGATAAAGGCTATTGTGCAGAGTTGAGTGGGAAACAATCTGCGGCAAGCTGATCCAGCTTTTAAAGTTCAGTTTTTTCTTTCTGTCAGAATTCCTTTTGTGTGGTTTTCATTGGGGACATCTAAGTTTGACTTTGGTCCAAACTTCCTCAAGGAATTTTGTAAAGAGAATGATTCTTTTGATAAATTGGAATGGAATAAACAATTTCTTTATGTCTCATTTGTTTTGATTATTGACTTAGTGTCTTTACTTATGTCTCTATATTTATTTCAACATTTGTTATATTCAGAAAATTTCATAAATATTGATTTTTTCAGCAAAGTTTCATTTATAAAAAGATCAACCTAAGCACTTGTAATCAATACTTGTGGATTAGGAAACAAATTTTGATGGCTATAAACATAGGGTGATATTCCCATCTATATTTCTTTAGCCAACTAAGATCTGAAAATGCCTGATTAAGATCATTTCATATATTTTCCTCAACAAGGTGATTATTGAATCAGAGACGATAGGTAATTTATTTAGGGGAGGAGAAATGACAGATAAAGAAGGTATTGTTTCCACCCAAGAATAAACCTTCACCTTTGAGTTCCACATTCAATACCCTGGTGGCATCACACATATGAAGAATATTCCCCCCTATGCTCTACCAAACTTCCATGGTCTGGCGAGTGAAGATTCAAATACATTTTTATTCAAATTTGATGTACTCTATAGGAGCTATGATTATTTCTCTAACAACCAAAAGTTGAAGTTGCTCCTAGCTACTTTGAAGGGATAAACACTTCGATGGTTTATGGGACGCGAGGGAAATAATATTCAGACCCGTGAAGATATGAAAAATGTGTTTTTGAAAAAGTACCAGGACTACTTTAAGGCCAAAGACCTTAGAGAAGAAATATTTCGGATGACACAGAAGGAAGATGAAATTTTGGAAGACTACATGGAACATTTTTAATATAATCGCCAGAGGTCAAAACAAGGGGAGTTGAGTAATGATACCCATAGGACAATCCTACTTAGAGGAGTTCAAGATGATGCTCTGGAAGTCCTGAACTTGATGGGATTAGGGGACATCCATCAAATGAAATTCGATGATATATGCGAACTATGCCGAAGATACTCAACGAGAAATGCAAAGACTGAAAGGAATCCCAGAGACACTACTTCCAGAGTTGTGAAATTTGTTGCAAGAGCAAGAGTCAGAAGGGATGAGATTGGTAATTTATTTGAAAATTTGAAAATTGATATCATTATTTCATTAAGTTCTCAGCTGGATGTTTTCCAAGTTAAAAATAAGGAAGATCCGTGGAGAAATCCATGGTTGTATTTTGTCTAAAGTGTAGGAAAAATCACCCTATGAGAGAATATCCACTAGACAATATTGAACTTTGTGGCATTTGTGATATGGACCATCCTACAAAATATTTCCCCTCCATACCATGCCTGAAAGCAATATATCAAGAGGGACAAGAAGATACAAGCTCACTGTATGCAATGGCACCTCAACGACCATGGAAACCACAGAGCTTAGGTACGACCCAAAACTGTGTCCCACAATTTCCTTATTTTCGTAATCAAATGTGGAACACTTCAATTCCATGGCAGCCCTGGAAGCCTCAACATGCTCTGCCCCAACCTTGGCAACAAAGTTGGCGTGGCCCATCCTATGAGGGCATGGCCACCTTTCCTTATCCTACGATGCAAACATTCCCCTCGTTTCTTCCACAACCTCCTCCACAACAAATGAATCAACCACATCAACTCCAATTACCCGCTCCTTCAAATCCTTCAAATCCCCCACGCCCCACATGAATCCTTGCTGAACCTATTCCCAATCCTAACAATAATAAATAAGTACAACCTACTTACAATGTTGAACTGCAACATTTTCCAACTTTCCATACCTATTGTATTTCACCTGCACTACTGCAGGAAATCTGCTTAAGATCTAGGAAGGTTCTTGATCAAAATTCTCCAGTTGTTATTCAAGAAAATGAGGAAGAAGAAATTCCCACTCAGCCTGAAATAGATACTAGCAAACAATCACCACTTCAGACCCAAAAGCAATCTCATTTAGGCTTGAAATCAAACATTCATAAGGTACAAAGAGCACAATCCAACCAACCTCCATTTCCAGAAAGGCTACAAATAGACAAATTAATCACTTCACCCGAATTCGACTTTGTTGCGAAACTTAAAAATATTTGTGTCAAAATCCCTCTACTACAAGCCTTGAAAGATATACCTATTTATGCAAAGACAGTGAGGTACCTCTATATAAAGAAACCAAGAAGACAAAAAGGAGAGCCACCCACTATACAAGTTGTAGGAAAATTGGCTAGCCTAATGTCTGCCCAAGCCACCAATGAAAAATATGTCAACCCAGGAAACCTTTTAGTCACAGTTTTCATCAATAACATCTCTCTTAAAAACACTCTGATTGATTTGGGGGAAACTATAAGCGTGATGAATCTAAAAAATTTCACCCAATTGGGACAACATACCCTTTCCCCTACCCCCACAATACTCAATCTAGTTGATCGATCAAAAATCAAACCTGAGGGAGTATTAAAAGATGTTATTGTTTCACTCGACTGTTGGGAATATCCGACATACTTTTATTTCTTGCAACCAAAATCAAATTTAGGTGGACACCCTTTAATTCTAGGGAGGCCTTGGTTGGCCACAACAAATGCCTTCATTGGATGTAGATTGGGAAACATGATGATCACACATGACACCGAAACTAAACGAATTACACTTTACCCCCTGCAAAAACTGCATCTGAACTAAAATGTGCACCGTGGCTTGTTGAGGATGATAATGAGGAAGGAACAATTCAACCTGTTCCGACAATAGCACAAGCCATGAGTCTTAAGAAAAATACTGATGAAAATATGATTAACCATTACATTTCAAACCCATATTTTCCACAGTATTTTGGGGGGGAATATTCCTCTTTGTATCAGGCTTCTATAGACCACCTATTATAATTGTTTTTTCAAGAAACATGCACCTCAAAAGAACTAGACTCTGCCTTTCTATCATCATTTTCGACTTGCTAAATTTTTGAATCTGGTTGCAAAACTATAGGAATTCTTCCTAGAAAACCTATGAATATTAGTGTTTCATTAGATAGTTCACATGAAGAACAATTAATTCAGGTTTTGAGGCAATATTCATAATTTTTTGCATGGGAATATACTGAGATGAAAGGCATCCACCCGGACACCTGCATTCATCACATTTACATGCAAGAAAATGCTAGGCCAATTAGGCAACCATAGAGGAGAATGAATCCAACATTGAGAGAAATTGTAAAAGAAGAATTGCATAAATTACTCAATGCAGGCTTCACTTACCCCATTTCCGACAGCCAGTAGGTATCCCCCTTGGGTATTGTCCCTAAAAATAATGGGAAATGGTGAGTATGCATTGATTATAGGGAACTGAACAAGGAAACCTTGAAAGATTACTTTCCTCTACCTTTTATAGATCAATTCCTTGACACACTATCATGGAAGATATATATTTTCTTTCTGGATGGATTTAGCGGTCACAACTAGATCCAAATCACTCCAAAAGACCAAGACAAGAATACCTTCACTTTCCCATGGGGGGCCTATTCTTACAAGGTATTACCCTTCGGTCTATGCAACGCACCAACTACTTTCCAACGAGCGATACTTCCTATTTTCTCTGATTTATTACATGATTGTATGGAGGCATATATTGATGATTTCACCACATTCGGTGATTCTTTTGAGGAGGTTTTAACTATTCTCAAGAAAGTTCTAAAATGGTGTAGAGAATAAAATCTATCACTTAGTAATAAAAAATGTTTTATGATAATGATTGAGGGGATTGTGTTGGGTCACCATGTTTCTACTGCAGGAATACAGGTTAACCCCACTAAGCTTGAAGTAATTGTTAATATGCCACCCCCTACAAGACAAAGGAGTTTCAATTTTTTTAGGCCATGCGGGATATTACCGACGCTCTATAGAGAATTTTACAAAAAACAACATTTCCATTATTCAAACTTCTAGCAAAAGAAGTTGAATTTTATTGGAGTAAAGAATGCCAACATGCCTTTGATGTACTAAAGGAAATTTTCTCCTCAATACCGGTGTTAAGGGGTCCGAATTGGAGCCTTCCTTTCCATATTTCTACCAATGTGTCAGACTTAGCTATAGGAGCAATCTTGGGGAAAAAGGAAAATTTGCTAACTCATGATATTTACTTTATAAACAAAAATCTAGCTCTTGCTAAACTAAACAATGGTGTATGCAACAAATAAATTTAGACATTACAACACATGATATGGAGTTTTTATCCATACTGATCACTTTGCCATCAGGTATCTGATGAACACAACAATTGCAAATGGAAGAATCACTAGGTGGTTGCTATTGCTATATGAATTCAACATCACGATTTTGGACAGACCAGGAAAGGAAAATTAGGTAGCTAAATTCCTTTCTAGACTTAATAATGAAGGTGAGAATACTCCCGTTGATGATAGTTTTCCATATGAAAATTTGTTTGTTATTTCTACTAACTCCCCTTGGTTTGCAAACATAGCCAACTATCTTGTTACAAGAAAACTTCCACACCACTTTTCACCAAAATAAAGAAATAGGGTTGTAAGGTTGAGTGCTCTGTATTCCTGGATTAAAGGAGATCTCTTTCACAGAGGTCTTGACTTGATTATTCACAGGTTTGTAAGAGAAGATGAGATGTATAACATCATGAAGGCATGCCATGATGAACCCTGTGGGGGTAATTTCACAGACAAAAGGACAACTTACAAAATTCTCCACTTGGATTATTATTGGACCACATTGTTCGACAATGAAAAGAAATATGTTTGGGCATGTGAAAACTCCCAAAGGATGGGTTGACCTACTCTAATAGACGAGATGCCACTTCGACCTCAGGTCCTTATAGGACCCTTTGAAAAATGGGCCTTGGACTTCGTAGGCCCAATAAACCCCTTATACAAAGGCAAAAATAATATTTTAGTTTGTATGGACTATGTGACTAAGTGGGTAGAAGCAAAATCTATGCCTAGTGCCACAGAGAAGGTAGTAGTAGATTTCTTGTTTAGTGAAATTTTTGTTTGCGTTGGGGTACCTAGAGAGATCATTACTGACCAAGGCGCTCAGTTTACATTTAAGTTAATGCAAGAATCACCCAAAGATATCAAATCACCCACAGGAAGTCCACTCCATATCATCCACAAGCCAATGGGCAGGTGGAATCAACAAATAAAGTCCCGAAAACAATTTTGACAAAGACGGTGCAGGTGCACAAAAAGGATTGGCCAAATAGGCTTTCGGAGGTCTTATGGGCATATAGAATTACATGAAGGAGTACTACTAGCTTCTCTCCATACAAGATGGTCTATGGGAAACATGTCCTTATTCCAATAGAGTTTTAATTCAAAACTTTCAATATGGCAACAAATTTGGGCAAGGACTTGACAGAGGCACAAAAATAGATGATTGTACAACTAAACGAGCTAGATGAAACGAGACAGGAATATTTTCAACATACTGATATCATCTATCAACAAAGGGCAATATGGTATGACAAGGTTATTAGAAAGAAGCAGTTCAAGGAGGGGGGTTGGGCACTCCTTTTTTATTCAAAGTTCAAAAATTTCAAAGGGAAATTCAACACGCATTGGCTTGGTCCCTACGAAGTTTAGGCTGCTTATGATAATGTAATTGTCAGGGTCAGAACAATTGATGATGGAAAAGTTTCCTTCCTGGTTAATGGGAATACACTCAAACTATATCAGAAGCCTAAGTACAAGGAGGATTTTATCAAGAGTTTTATGGAACAAACTGAGCTGGAAGTGGTAAGTAGGGGGGATCCTCCCTGCGCTTCTTCTTCACGATCTTAATTTTCTTTTAATTACTGAAAAATGATAAAATAAAAAATAAAAAGAAAAGAGAAAAGAAAGGCCATGTTGTGAAAACTATGCTTTCTGGCGCAACAGAGCTATGACCTCACTTGAAAACTAGTTTCTGGTTGGTGGGGTCTCTATTAAAATTATGGTGATTCTATTTTTTAATAAAATAATTTGTGATGCTCGTGTTAGATTGATGGAAGATTCTCTAATGCCTTCCTTCCAAAAATCTTGGCCCATCGACTTCAACTCATCATCTGGGTCCAAGATCAAAGATTTAGTGATGCCTTGAAGCTTGTATGCCTTAATAACGAGCTTACTTGCTAACAATAGAAGGGATTCATTAATTCACACCTGTTAGGTTGCATCAGAGTACCTTGGTTTTCATTAGCATTATTGGTGGGAAACCTCGCATTGGTTAATGACATCCATCAATTGTCGGTAATCAAATGGGTCCTTTTTGCATTCGACTTCAGAAAATACATTCATGTGAATATGATCGTATAATGAGGGTGAGGATGCATAATTTCAACATTCTACAACAACATACAGATTCTTTTTGTGCAAGTCCAATTTTTCAGATTTCTTGATTCAGTTCGGTCCACAAGTGATTTCTGGAATAAAACAAGTTATGTTTCTGCAACAAAGAAACCAAGCAGTCTGAGCCCTGCACAATGACCACTACAAAATCTTCATGTAACAAACTTCTGCAATTTTTGTAGTGGGTCTTTTATTGCAGCTAACAACCCAAAGAACTATGCAAATATCTCCCCTTGTATCCAAAAGAAATATCAATAGTTTTTTCTACAAGGCCATGTACACTATTAGACTTAGTTGTTCCTGTAGTATATTCAGAAAGATTAGGTAACAAAGGTCGTAAAAAATTTATTTTTCTTTTCGTTTATTCAAAATGATGAAAAATTGTGATGATTGGGAAAAAGTCTTTGAACCATTGAAATTCTAGAATACCTAACCACTATCGTCGATATGAATTTTTACCCTTATATCCTCACAATCGTGCTGAAGTCCATAGCCAATTGTGTAAATCGTCCGATTTTGGCATGAACTGTTGCATATAGATTAATCATTTCACACACTCAGAGATTTGACCTTCGATTAGTTTTTAATCGGATCGGGACGTTGTCATAATCAAGATTCTTGTAAAACATTTATGGGATCATTTCTTTCCATAATTTCGATAAGACCCCAAAACTTGACCTCCCTTTCACCCTCACATACCCATTCCCATATGATGGTATAACCAAGGTGTTAAACAACATATTTCATACTCTTCCATAGAGAGGGTGAGCATTGAATCATGAGGAATCTGGTTCGATTCGAGCCCGAGGGTATGAAGTTGTTGGAAGCTTACCCTAAATGCAAAAGAAAGATAGAAAGTGTGAGGTGGTTTCCCTTCTTCCTAAAACTCTATGGGTACAATAGCAAGGTAACACTGGCATTCATGCAGAGTTTCCACGAAGAGAGAGCGTGTGTTGGGGATATCGAGTTTCAGGTGACAGAGGATTCAATTGTAGCAATGACAAAGTTACGTTAGGATGGAGACAGATGGTTCAAGAACCAACCGATAGATAAGCAGGTGTATGCACATTTTCTCACAGAGGACTACAAACCCGACTAGGCAAAATGATTGAAACAACAATGGTTTAAGAAAAGGTATCGAGACCTCCTCTTTATCTTGTATAAATATATTACCCATGAGGGGAGTTTTGGGTTAGCAATTTTGTTTTATATTTGACTTCTAAGGAACTTTAGAGGACATAGGTTAAATTTTTCGTATTCCTTAAAAATGTCACTCTCCAAGATGACACTGACAACTCATAAGAGAACAACAAATGTGGAGCCAAATCTATTCCACCATGGCCTAATTAAGATCCTAATCGTGGTGGAGTTGAACAAAAGGAAAGACGATTAGGATAAATTTTTAATCAGAAATCGATTTATTGCTGGAGGTAATGTTGTAGGGTGAAGGTTGAAGCAACATACGAGAGATAGAAGGAAAATGAAGTTCACAACTGCACAAAAGACATAGGTCAACGAAGTAGAATCTAAGAACACAAATGCTTAGGAATCTGAGGTCGAACATAAGGTTGAACATGTAGATTCCCAGGAACCCGAGGAAGAGGATGAAGATGTCCAAATAATAGGAGAAATCAAGCAGCGAGGGAAGAAAAGGAAAACCCTATATGTATCTCCATAACCCAGAGTGACAAGGAGCCAAACTTTGAAAATGGCCAAGATAAATTTGACTGAAGAAGAACAACAAGGCAAAATGACCCTTGCAGATTTACTAAAGAAAAAGCTGGAAAAGGCTACCCATGGAGAGTTGTAAGAAACCCTATCGTTCCATAGGGAAGAATATGACATTTTGAAAGATTTAGTCCTTGTAGGACATGGAAATGACTCTCATCCTCATATAAAGGAGCTTAAATCAGAAGGAGGCAAGTTTTCCGACATACCATCAATAAAACAGAAAAATAAGATTAGGAAATTGAAACAAACCGTTAAATAACTTTATGTTCTGGAATGATTTCTTAAGAATGAAAATGAGCTATTAAGGAGGTCTAACCTCAAGTTTCAGGAAGAAACCAAAGAGCTCAAGGTAAGCCACAAAAATACTGAGAAGTTGGTTAGGAAATGGTTTAGAAGAGCTAGTAGACTCATAACAAGAAATCAGAGGCTCCAAGTCAAACTTCGAAGCCTCCAATCTACAAACTCTAGTCCAGAGGTGTTGGCCTAGGCAACTACTTAGCGAATGTGGGCAACAAATTATATAATTTTGAAAGATAGTAGTTTGTAGAGGCCATGGTTTTATTTGCATGAGGACATGCAATCTCTCAGGTGTGGGAGAGATGTGGAGTCCATGTTTTGACACTTTTGGGACTACCTAAGGACCCCATTTTGACCATTTTCCCCATAATATCTTGTTCTATCGCCCTATCTAAACCTATTACCTCATGTTTTTTCTTAAGAAGAAAATATTGAGCATAAAGGTAATGATTTTATCCCATATTCATAATTTATTCATTTATTTTGAGTAAATTGAATGTTAAATTGTCATGGTCTATGAAGTTATTGGATCAAACCTTCTTGCACCAGCCATAGTCTTGTAGCAGCCTCATTGATTCAACTACTTTTGGACCTCGTGGACTAAAAAGGGAATGAGGATTTGGCGAGAAGATGTGATGAGATGGTATTCTACGTTTAGCTTAGACCAAACTGTATGATTAACTGCTTGTTCAAGAATAGATCTGGTCAAAGCAACTCTCCAACATGGTTATCTCCCTTTGCAAAACGTTGAAAACTTATAAGTTTTTAATAAACTCATAATGAATCTGGGCCGTTGATCTCAAGATCAAACATGATCTTGGTCATCGATTCATCATACTCTCCCAATTCTTTTGACCTCCATTGTAATGTGAATTCAACCTTTCAATCCTAATATAACTTTGCAATTCGGTCGATTGAAGCCATTAAACCTCTTAGACAATTCAGAGGAATTTGAAACTCGAATTGGTTCATGAATTTGGGGATTTCACTATGATTTTTCATTGTTTTCCCCCAAATTCATCAAAGATCAAAATTTGTAACAATGAATTTTCCCAAATTTGCACCGGTTCTTGTCCCATGTGGGTCGAGTGTTGAACCTAATCTATGATACCACTCTGTAACATTCCCCATCCCCAAATTGGGTCACACCACTACTAAAAATGACCCAATAAAATTTCTGATACCAATTCTTAATGAAAAAAAATACACACCATGACATTCAAACTCATTCAACTGTGCATACTAAAAAAAAAACCTAAATGCAACTACTTTAACTATGCATGGTAGCAACAAAGCACATACATAAACATTCAACCACATAAATGGAGATCCATATGCATCTTTTTATTCACAACAAGTAGTATTAACCCAAAATAACTTAAAGCAAAATGCACAACAATTATATCAACATTTAACATGAATAAACACAACCAATAAGAACACTTATCTTAGAAAATATGTGACCCGTTGCAGAGGATGGACCTTCCTCCCAATCATAGACTTGTTGTTCCAGTTCTCAACATCAAGTCACCCCCAAGCTGGGGCTATGAATTCATAAGAGGCTATGGTTCCTAAGGTTGGCTAATGTACCCCTCTCAACAGTCAATTCCCCACAACTAATTCTAGTCCACTAACTCTCTTCCTCACAACCTGCACAACCCAAGGGGTGGGATCCCCCTTCATTGTTCATAGTCTCTCAAGCATTCCCACTCCCCTCTAGGGATTTAAACACATATTGGACAATAAATCTTTCTATTGGGACCTCAAGAATTCTATAACTCCAACATGAATTCACCCAACAACAAAACACTTGCTTCTCCTGACAAATTTCAAACAAAATATTGCTCACAGGCTCGCAACCTCTCTTCCCATGAAATTACAGCTCCAAATAGCTACCAAGCATTCCCACCATAGCTACCTTCAAGCTTCAACACTCCAAGCTCTCTTTATGTCCAGAAAACTCGATGTAAAAATTGCTCTGCATGCAAAAGCATGAATATGTAATTTTGCTCCCCTCCCCATACAAATTTCCTCTCTTTCTCTTGCTTGCTTGACTTACACTCTTCCCCAAGCTGATTGTACTCAACACCCATGTTATCAATAACTATGGGATAGGACTTCTCACACACACCCTCTTACATGAATTCAACGATTGGGCTCTAGAACACTCAATAGATAATGGAAGGTTCATAGTAAGGATACTTTCGAAAGAAATGGGTTTGGGTTTAATAGAGATCGGTAAACTCTCCCCCTTGGACCCCTTCCCTCTCTTGTGGAAACTAAGCCCCCAAATATTTGTTTGTGTCCATCTGAAACTAGCAATATAATTTGTTTATTATATTCAATTTAAATCATTTACATATTACATAGCTTGGCCCTTGGCCGTACATTGCATTTACAATATACATCAATAGTTTTGGGGTTTGAAAACGAGGATGTTACACTAATCATGTTCCATAAAAGTTGTAATTCAATTATAAAAGGTGCCAAATATGATCCATTTTCTTCACTTGATACTTTCGAGGTACTGCAAAACCAACATTAGGTGCTCCTCCTTGACTGACATCCAAGGTGGAATATTTTAGTTGGATAGAAGCACATGCAATTTGATCCATACACTAGATTTCTAATGGTAGGGATTAACCACATCCATTGCAAGACCAAATCAATCCTATGCTCAACTTCTTATTAACATTTTTTTTGGCCAACTAGATTCTATATGTTTCATTTCCATTGAATCTACTAGGATTCCCATAACACCATCACCACTTCTACTAAATTCATTCCATTCTATTAATTAGGCCAATGACTTAAATTAAAAAAAAAATCTCATTAACCTAGAGATTATCGACATGTGGCACACCACTTTATTTGTGTTTTTTTTCCAAGATACCATTGCGAAAATAGGATTCATGACATTGTGGACACTTCTTCTCTCCTTCATATTTATCTCTATATAGAATGCAATATTTAGGGAATGCATGAATGGAACCATAGAACACCCCTATATCCTTGATTATTGTTTGTGCTTCATTGGTAGTCCTTGGAAGACTATTATCCCTTGGCAACAACTTGTCATGTAACTCATTGTTGAGACAAGACATATATTATATGTGGTTATTATATTTTCAGTTAAAATAAGAACCATTTTTCATATAAATAAACTTTGTAAAAAAATGTCAATCATTGGGGATGAAAATTGTGTATATTGCATCAAAACATATAATACTTCAACAATGTTGAAAAGCTATTGTTTGACCAACCAAATTTTCCTTTCATGTTGTAGACTAGGATAATAGTTGTCGATGTAGAGCTCCTACTTTCCCTTCAAATAAGGGTGTCATTGTAGCATTCTTTATTGCATCCTCATATATAATATCATCATCTTCATAAATGTCTTGGTTTTGCACCCCACCATATTGTTGATAATGGATGATTTTNAGTTGTCGATGTAGAGCTCCTACTTTCCCTTCAAATAAGGGTGTCATTGTAGCATTCTTTATTGCATCCTCATATATAATATCATCATCTTCATAAATGTCTTGGTTTTGCACCCCACCATATTGTTGATAATGGATGATTTTAGGGGCTAAATTTCGCCAATGGGCTAATTTTCCATGGTTTTTCCCAAAAAAGGATTCACTAATTTCCATTTTTTATAAAAACAATTCGCCCAAATTCCATAGAATAAAATTATTTTACGTTAAAAATTGCCAAAATTTTATAGAAACTGTATAAAATCCTTAGAAATTTGAATATTTTTACGAAACTATTGCTAATTTTTTTAGATTTTACATATTAATAGTAATATTAGCCCATGTTTCTACATTTTAATATAAATTTCCATCCTTAAAATTATCCCTGGTTGATAATCTTCGAAATGACTATTTAACGTTTATTCTAAGATTTTTGCATCATGAGCTAAGGATGTATCCATGTTTGCATCACTATCATTGTGGGTGCATCTTCTATTTTTTTATAGGTTCTTCATTGACCATAAAATTTAAATGAGAATGATTAATTTATTTATGAAACTCTGCAGCTGTCATTTTTTCTCTTTGCTCTTCTTTCTCCTTATGATATGCATTGGACGGGTGAAAATGAAGAAAACAATGGGTTGGTGGTGTGCCACTTCTAATGCTAGTAATATTGTTTCTTTCATAGGTATCATCATTTCTCGTAAATTTCAAATATTTTATAGATTAGTATACTAAGAGTTAAAATATTGAGAAATACAATATTTATTTGCACATTCAACAAATTAAGTGATATATTCTTACGAATTCAAATGAAACCTAAGCATCAACTATGATTAATTATGTTATATACAATGATATTGATTTTACAAAACATCCTACATGATTCATAGAAATAACAAAAACAAATAAACATCCATAAACAAAAATGTGAATTAATGAAAATAGTAGGTAATGCTACCATATGCATGCCATGGTAAGTGAGTAGGTATTTTAGTCATATAAAAATTGTAATTACCAAATAACTCAACCCCATGATTCAAATCATGTTTAGAAGAAACATAAATATATGTTCTTGTAAATGTTTTGGACATAAAATCCTCTTTGTCATTTTGAGATGAGATAGATATGCAATTTGATTAAAGTCCAATTTGCCTAGAAATGTTAAAAATTTCTACTATATTTCCGTTTATCCATGGTCACCCATCAATATAAACATGATCTTTAAGGTGATCACCATGTAAAATAAAATTGTATGTTGATATGCTATGTTTATATGATGCAACCCTCAAATAGTCAACATAGGAGCAATGAGATCTAGAATATAACATGATAATAACTTCAAGACTACCTCTTTGAACAACCACAAATGAAAGTAGAAGGCCTAGATTTGCTCCATAGACTCTAGAAGCAACCAATTACATAGTTGTTCCCATAAAAGGAGAAAAGTTCTTTAATTTTAGGAAATTGTACAGAACTAGGCCATGCACCAAAGGGAGAGTAGTTAAATGATGTCTTATACACAAATTATAAAGAAGGAAGCAAGGGAAGGTCTAAATAGTCTTTCTTAACATCATACTTTGAAATACTAGAATTGCTTGTTTCTTTAGCAAACTCTTCACTCTTGGCCACCACCTTAGATTTCCTTATTTTAAGAGGTCCAACAAATGAATATTTGGTATCTGAAGACTTACAACTTGATGTTGGACTAAAAACATTAGGGTTGGGTTAGCTATACTAGTAAATACATTTTTCAGGTTCGACAAGAAAATGCCTAAATTCAAGTTTTTTCCTTGTAAATATATAGGTGTACATGCACATTTTCCATATTTTCCTACTGTTCAAGGGGGATGCTATTTTTAGCATGTCTTTTTATAGCATGACTAGTTATAGCATGTATGTTTTTATCAAGTAGTTATTTATAGTTGGTCTATTTTTTGCAGGTGGTAGTGACATGTCAATGACAAGGATCGAAGCACACTTCACTTTGAATATTCCTCCTTCCAAGGGAATATTCCCCTCCTAGACAAGTACACACTTCCACTATAGTTTAGTTCAACATGCATGAGTTGCATGCATGACTCAATGTCAACTCTATCTTTAGTCACTTAAGTTATGGAGTTTAGTTCAACATGTATGAGTTGCATGCATGATTAATTTAGCATGCATGAGTTGCATGCATGACATGCATGGGGTAACTTGTGAATGATTAAATCTATTATTAGCTAGTTAACTCCACTTACTACTAGTCTTATTTTTTGAAGTCCTAACTCCAAAATAACCAAATCTATTTATAATTAGAAAAATCCATTTTTGGCTAGTTAAGTTCACTTACTACTAGTTTAACTTTGGAGTCACATGTGTATGCACAAGGAAGCCCCAAACTATTGCACGCTTCTTGTTTCATGGAGAGTTCTATACATATGTATCACTTTCTCATTGTAAACCAATTCGTTCTATTGAATTCTATAGTTCATTCCATCTTCTTTCTTTTTGGTCTCATGCTTGCAAGTGTTCTTTCTTCTTAGCAACTAGATTATTGGGCTTAGCAATTTAGTTTCTTCTTTGAAACTAGATTCTTATGTAAGAATTTTTACATCGTATCAGAGCTTGTAAGGGGAAAAAATATTTTTCTTACTTGGTATCGGAACTTAGGAGGAGCTTGTAAGAAGAAACTAATATTTACTTTGCAAAGGATAGGTTGAGCTAGTAAGGAGAAGTACTAATTTTGTTTGTAGGTGACAAAGGAGAACCACATATTTTATTTACAAGTGACAAAGGATTGAATATCCCATAGAGAATGGATCATCCGATGTCATTGATCATCATACCATTCAATTACCCATTCAATTACTTTGAATGGAAGCCTAAAATAGAGGTTCTACTAAGAAGCAAAGGACTCTATAAGATTACAATGGGAACTGAATCAGAGCCCACCTCTGCAATTGAGAAAGAAAAGTACTTCAACATGATGGATGAATCATATGGGTTGTTATGCTTATCAATATCTTCGGATCTACTCTTCCATGTAGAATATACTTCCACACCAAACAAAGTCTGAACCACATTGAAGAGTCTATTCGGGAAACGAGAGGAACTGCAAAGACACATGCTAGAGAATGAGCTCATCTCAATGAGCCCAAACAATTTTGACACCATATAAGACTAATTCAATAAGTAGAAGTTTGAAGCTTAGCAATATCTCTTGGGAGTGAAGGACACAACTGCATAGCAACTGACATAGCTAGGATTCTCTTTTGAGGGGGGGTTGTTCAAACTGATTTTTCCCTCTTTACCTCACTTTTGTTTCCATAGTTATTTTGCACATGGATACATATTCTCGGGATGCATCTATTGTACACACCTTAGTTTTGCTTCATGGGAGGTGTTAGTGTACATGCACATTTTCCATATTCTCTTTCTATTTAGAAGGAATACTATTTTTAGCATGACTATTTATACAATATCTATTTATATAAAGTAGCTATTTATAGTAGGTTCATTTTTAGTAGGTGGTAGTGACATGGAAGTGACAAGGATCAAAGCACACTTCACCTTGAATATTCCTCCTTGCAAGGGAATATTCCCCTCCCAGACAAGTGTGCACTTCCACTAGAGTTTAATTCAACATGCATGAGTTGTATGTAGGACTCAGTGTCAGTTATGTCTTTAGTCACTTCACTTATGGAGTTTAGAGTTCAACATGCATAATTAGTTCAACATGCATGAGTTGCATCCATGACATGCATGAGGTAACTTGTGCATCAATAACTCTATTATTAGCTAGTTAAGTCCACTTACTGCTAGTCTTATTTTTAGAATTCTTAATTTATAACTAGACAACTCCATTTTTGGCTAGTTAACTCCACTTACTGCTAGTTTAACTTTGGAGTCAAATGTGCATGCACAAGGAATCCCTAACCTTATGCACACTTCTTCTCTCATGGAGAGTTCTATATATATGTATCACTTTCTCATTGTAAACCAATTCATTCTATTGAATTCAATAGTTCATTCTCTCTTCTTGGTTTAAGGTGAAATAATTGCCGCAAATTCACCCTGAGGTTAAGCTTGGAATCTTCATATTTATGGGTTCGAAGTTAAATCTGTAGAAGTTAAGATGAATTGTTCTTCATATGCTTCTGCTAGATTCAAAGAAAGAACCAAAAACCATATAATTTTTTTCCTATTTTTGAATTTAGTCTTCTCGGAGGGTTATTGTCAAAAGTTGCAAAGAGATCAGATGCAAAATAATTGAATTAACAAAGAAGGTGTGGATTTGGTAAGCATGACTTGTGTTCCTTTTGTGTCTTTTGTTTGGTGTTTCTGCGGAGCTTTGAGACTAATTTTTTAACGTTTGTGAATGCAAGAAAATATTCTCATAAAGGAGATGTTTGACAGACACTAGAAATTTTCAATGATTGCAAATTGTTTATGCAAAACTAAAACATGTATATAAATATAACCATTCTAATTTAGTAAATCAAATTTAATAAACAAATGCAAAACTAAAACATGTATATAGATATAACCTTTGTAGTCTAATTCATCACTAGTTATCTGTCTTTTTCGTTGGTAAAACAACTAGTCATATATTGCTAATGTCATGTATTTACTTTGTCCACAAGTTCTTTCTCTTTGTCATTGAAAAAGCTTAGCTATTTACACCACTAATATCATGCAATTACTTTTAGATGTTTTGTTATTGGTTTTTCTATGGTGTTTGCTTCTCTATCAAGGATTTTCCTAGTCAGGCCTACAATGTGTTTATTTAGTTTATCAAACATGTATGTCTACCTATCTATATTCAACATGCTTGGAGAAGATATCCCCCAATTATCAATCCATGAACTAAACACATGTTTTTAAAGTTTGACCATTCCTCCCTTTAATTGTATCTTTTGGCAAATTGGGCATGGTTATTCTTTTGTCTTTTAATCATTACAATAATATTTTGCTAGTTCACTTGCTTATGAAGCGAAAGAAACATAAGTAATTATTGTTCGATATGTCCTACCACTTGCATAAAAATAAAATAGAAGCCTATATTTATGTACATATATTCTATCCATTTCTGTGTGTGTGGGCGATTATGAATCGAAAGAAACATAGGTAATTATTTTCTAGTATGTCCTACCACTTGCATTAAAATAAAACAGAATAAAACTATGGCCTAAACTTGAACTTAACTTCTTGATTTGTGTATAAAAGGAAGCCTTTGAAAGTTGTTACCTTTGGAAGTTTTCTAAGTAGGATTCAAAATTGGATGTTGTTATTGTGCAATGTTTTTCTATGTTTTTTTGCCTTTTCGCAAGCAAATTACAAGCTCAGAAAAGGAAAAGGCCAAAGAAAATGAAGAAACTGAACCGTCAAATGCTAAATTTCTAGAATTTTGAGAATAATTCTATTCGACTAGAAAAAACATGTGAAGATCAAGCATAAAGGATTTTTTAGAATAATTCTACTAGGCTAGAAAAAAAACTTGTGAAAAAACTATGAAGATCAAGCATAAAGCAGTTCTAGAATATGACATAACTTACTTTCATGAATGAAAATGTAGATTCTCATATGAAGAATACCTTCTTTTCTTCTGGGATAGAACAACAGAATTAAAATGCAGATGAAAATTTCAGCTTATAGTAGCTCCTCCTTGGTATCCACAAGAGTTATATTTCCATGCCAAATGTAGCAATCTCGACCATCTCCAATGTGCACAATACATTATGTAACTAAATATCATTTGCTATCAATGTAATTATATTAATTTACTACCATGATGAATTACAATGAATTTTGTGATCTTGAATTTGCTGAAACGAACATATGTCATTTTTATAGAGGACTCTGAAGAGGTATTGTGAATAGGTACTTCCAACCTCAAATCTCGTCATAGGGAGAAAATGTTGCTAGCAAAAAACTACATGGTGCTATATTGAAAATACTACATTGCAAAATAATTTACATGTTCAAAATAGTTTATTTCCAATAATAATGTGGTATTTTCTTAAAAATAAATTATAATTTAAAAATCTAAATTTAAAAAACAAATAATTAATAATAAATTTAAATTTAAAATACATTTAAATAAATATTTATGTAATTAATTCATTACACATCATTAAAAAAAATTAATTTAATAATATAAAATTAATACATTACACTTAATAAAAATGATTACAAACTTAACAATATAAAATTTTAATAATTTTTTTTGACAAAAGAAATAAAATAAGATTTTTTTTAATTTAAAATGTAATACACTCTCACAAATTTTAATGGTTTAATACTTACTTTGTATAAGCAGTTTTGTTGTTAATCTCATTTGTTAATTTTGATTTTAACTTAATTTAATAAAAATATCCAAATTTTTAGTATCTTTAATATGAAAACAAAAAATTGTAAGTTAAATTTAAAAAATTAAAATTAAGAAAAAAATAGCATTGAACATGAGTGGGGAGGACAAAATAATTGTTATATGGGCAACATTTACTTCATGATATGCCAGTGTCAAAAAGAAAAATAATGTATAGTTTCAAAAACAAAAATAATGTATGTATGTATGTATGTATTTCAATTGGGTTTAGCTCAGGTGGTTGAGAGGAATGATTGTTATCCTCCCCACTTCAGTTGAATTTCTGTAAATGACATGTTGAGCTCATAAGGAGTATATTATTTTAATGGTTTCGGGCCTTGTCGCTGGTACCATCCTCAAAATAAGGGGAAGTAATAGGAGGTGGTTGGGAGGAATGATTGTTATCCTCCCCGCCTAGGTCCAATTCCCACAAATGAAATGTTGAGCTCATAACGAGTATATTGTTGTAATGGGTTCTATCCTTTCTCATTAGAAACTAGTATCCCTAAAGTTTGCACTAAATTGTCATAGGACAAAGCTAGGGCACCTCAGTGATTGCATTAGTTGTTTTGATTTGAATTATGAATCAAGTGGTTGGATGCGTTGAAGATCTGGTAAAGCTCATCAACTAAAATCACATGATCAACATTAACTCATAAAGTAAGGGGCATTCACTCTCCTAGCTAGATATTTAATGGACAATAAAAAGGAAGAATAGGAAATAAATATGAATATACAAGTCAAAAGTCTGCTAAACTCATATATTCACCAGGAGGATTTTCAAATTCAAAATGATATTTCAAATCTGAATCAAGTACTTGAATACAACTAACAAGAGATAGGTAATTAACAACAAAATATTTGATATAATCATAGCTGAAACTGTGTATAAATTAATGCATTGCAGAAATCCCCATTGTATTCAAGATCAGATAGAATAGAAAAATGAAGTTACATAAGGGCACAATCTAACCATTAAAGTGTTTGAATCCCTGAGCATGAAACGCTGCATAAAATTAAGCTCTTTCACTACAGTGCTCAGACCTCACATCTTCTCACTCGAATCCCTCTGCTTCTTTCTAAGAGGAATATCCCCATTTTACATTCAAAATGATAGTTTAAATAGCAGAGTACAGTAAACAGATTGTTGCTATCTCTTAGGAAACAATCATAAAAATAAAAACAATCTATAATCTTTTTGCAAGAAATCTGGGACAGTTGTAGTCGAATTCCTTCAAATTATGTGTTCTGGGGTCATCTTGATAGTGGCTCTGCCACCTATAAACTTTGGTTTCCATCTAATCACCAATCACCCTCACAATATATAAATGCTTGGTGAAATATCAATTGTGTTCTCGAATGCATAAAACGATGCCTTGGAATGTTGAATATTGCCTTTAAATCTGGGATGTGTAGCTGATTGTTTGAATACTCTGCCCCCTGAAAGATGCCTTTAGATTTGATTCTTGATTCTTTGCCTCTAAATACTCAATTTGATCCTTTGAATGCTCATAACCTTTGTTGCATATTATAAATAATAGCCAAGTTCTCCCATCGCATCTACATGGCCACTTCTGTAAATAAATGAGCATCAAAACACTTTTTGCAGTGCCATGACACCATGATCATCACAGAAGCAGATCATGTAGGTTTGAGGTGTGTTTCTCACATTTAACATGGACTTTATTTGGAACACCCATGCTCGTGTCTTGGCTTGAACATTTAATTGCATCCAATCCCAGGCGAGACTAAGTTTGAATTGAATGTGAACAAATTGAAGGGAGTACAAAGCATGTAGAGATTGTTCCACTGTTAAAATTTATGCACTTGTATGCATCGAGTGGGTTGGAAAGGAGAGTAGTTCCTCAAGCTTTGACCAACAGGTCTCAATAAAATTTAAGAAGCTTGCATGACTGTAAATTACATAACTCGTTCAAATTTTGCAAAGGCCAAAATTGTAAATGGAAATTTAATCTTCACTTATAAAGACTAAATGAAAAGTTAGAAAAAATATCACATTTGCTTAACCCAAAATCACCAGAAAATAAATAAGGCTCCCTCGGAAGATTCAACTTCATCTCTTCCTGCTATGTCTTCTTTCCTTTACACTTCTCTCTAGTGCTCTCATGCGTTGATGCTGGTGGCCCTTTCTCAGTTGTTGTGATAGATCCAACAAGAATGTGAGCGCCTTTGGTGGAATAAGTATCTAAGGAATAACCAATGCTCTCTTAACACCTGGCATTTTGATTACTTCTAAGCCCTCTGGCATATTTAGTTCTATAGTTGCCAAAAATCTTAATGCTGTCAACGCGGGAAGAAGGTAAAAGATTATTCAGAATAATCAAATCTCGGGACCAAAACACACCACCTTCTTTAAAGGATGGAACATTGGCTGCCATGTTTGTAGGAAATGTGCTCTCAACAACTTTCTTCTGTTGTAATTGTTAATGCGGAAAACACAATTACCAATAAGACAAACAATACAAATGCAAGCAACAAAGACACAGCAATTTACGTGGTTCACCCAAAAGTTGGGCTACGTCCACCAAGCATAGGTATCGGTCATCTTAT
>SNQJ01S0140377.1:25070-43260 GCA_010110895.2 Picea sitchensis | reverse complement strand
TCTCAGTGATCTTGTTCTTATTATGCTCTTATCTTATGAAATGTAAAGAACTATAATAATGGCATAAACATTAACAGGAATCACCCAAGTCCTTTTAAACCCTTAATTCCATCTCGCATCTACCATCCCTTCCTTTGTTGAAAAATGTTGGAGTTTTGACTATATTGAACTAACTCTAGATATAATCCAAATGTGAAATCTTCAAACCTTTCGACCTAATATCTCTATTAGACAACTAGTATTAGTCATCACACATCTAGGGGAGTGTGGATATCATGACCCTCCCACAAAGGGAGGGGTGTGTGGATATCTATAGACATTACCCTTTAGAACCATCAAATTTGTGACAAATAAGACTCAATCAATTGCATATTCTTCGAAATATATACATCATTAAAACTCACATTACTATTTGTAGAAATAGGATTCATTACCACCATAAATTTTGTGATAATTAAGAATCTCTCAAAATCATCTTCTTTTTAATATATATCCCATTAAAACTCACATTACTATGTTTACAATAGGTTATGATACACTTACATTTGAAATTTTTGTCATTATTACTCTCAATCAACGTGAATTTCCACATTATATGACTATATTCTATCTAGATTTCTAACTCCAACCAAGCGTCACAAATATTATGTTTGCATCACCTCATCGAAATTTATATTAGGAATACGAACAACCTTCATACCCATCCCATGTTGATGTTATTAGTGGGTGTGTGAGGTTATGAATATAAACTCTTTGTTTGGGGATTTTAATGCATTGCATTATATGTGGTCTTAGTGGATCCAAACACAGGGAACTTTTAAGGAATCTTAAAGAAATTTTCTAATATATATTTTTTTAGTGGATCCAACCATAGGTAACTTTTAATGAATCTTAAAGAAATGTTATAAGGGATATATATGTGGTCTTAGTGGATTGAACCATGTTCAAAGAATATGCACATGCTATTGAGTTAATTTTGGGTAGTTATCCACTCAATGTAGAAATCACTTAGTTTATAGTACAGTTAGGTCCCTTTATGTAACTTTAGATGAACATAAAGTATTTCACAGTTATGTATTTAGTTCAACAATATCCACAACTATCCAACAATTTGTCCTTAAATATCTCAAGTGATCAAACTATATATAATATAGCATTTGCACAGTTCATATGTTATATAATATAACATTATCCAATCTATGATCACAGAAGAGTGCACCACTTAGTAAAGCAAGATTTCTTATGTGCCAATATTAAATGCATAACAAGTTGTTGTGCACCACTTACTAAAGATTTCTTATGTTATTAGTGGGTGTGTGAGGTTATGAATATAAAATCTTTGTTTGGGGGATTTTAATGCATTGCATTATATGTGGTCATAGTGGATCCAACCATAGGGAAATTTTAAGGAATCTTAAAGAAATTTTCTAATACATTTTTTTAGTGGATCCAACCATAGGGAATTTTTAAGGAATCTTAAAAAAATGTTATAAGGAATATATATGTGATCTTAGTGGATTGAACCATGTTCAAAGAATATGCACATGCTATTGAGTTAATTTTGGGTAGTTATCCACTCAATGTAGAAATCTCTTAGTTTACAGTACACTTAGGTCCCTTTATGTAACTTTAGGTGACCATAAAGTATTTCAGAGTTATGTATATAGTTCAACCATGTCCACAACTATCCAAGAGCTTGTCCTTAAATATCTCAAGTGATCCAACTATATATAATATAAAATTTGCATAGTTCATATGTTCTATAATATAGCATTATCCAATCTGTGCTCAGATAAGAGTGCACCACTTAGTAAAGAAAAATTTCTTATGTGCCAAGACTAAAGGCATAACAAGTTGTTCTGCACGACTTAGTAAAGATTTCTTATGTTATTAGTGGGTGTGTGAGGTTATGAAGATTAAACTCTTTGTTTTGGGGATTATAATGCATTGCATTATATGTGGTCTTTGTGGATCCAACCATAGGGAATTTTTAAGGGATCTTAAAGAAATGTTCTAATACATTTTTTTAGTGGATCCAACCATAGTGAACTTTTAATGAATCTTAAAAAAAAATTATAAGGAATATATATGTCGTCTTAGTGGATTGAACCATGTTCAAAGAATATGCACATTCTATTGAGTTAATTTTGGGTAGTTATCCACTCAATGTAGAAATCCCTTAGTTTATAGTACAATTAGGTCCCTTTCTGTAATTTTAGGTGCCTTTTTTTGAATGATTTTCCTTGGTGAACCCAATTTCTGATTTCAATGATTTTTTTGTGTGAGTTTTATTGATTATTATGAAAAGATTGTTGTTTTATCTTATGTCCCTTATCCCTTTAGTCATCAATCCTTGCCTAAGCAGTCAGCTAGAAGATGAATCGACGGTCGTCACTTTGGTGTTTACAAACCTATAGATTCAAATGCCCTCTTTTTTTTTGCATGGATGATGAGTGAAGGATAAGAATTTTTCCTGTTGTCTATCCCTTACTTATATTTTAGTTGATTGGTTCATTTCTTAGTGTTTAGTCTTTGTGTCTTCTTATTTGATGTGTATTGTGAATAATAAACCTCTTAGCTGAATGACAGTCCCTTGGCGAACCCAACTTCTGATTTCAATGACTCCTATGTGTGGGTTTTATTTATTATTATGAAAAGTTTGTTGTTTTATCTTCTATCACTTATCCCTTTATTCATCAGTCGGTGCCTCAGCAGTCCTCCAGGATATGAATCGATGGTCGTGACTTCGATGTTAAAAGACCTATAGATTCAAATGCCCTAATTTTTTGTGCATGGATGATGAGTGAAGGATAAACATTTTCTATGTTGTCTATGGACCCCTTACTTATCTTTGAGTTTATTGATTCATGGTGGAATGTCTTTTCTTTTTGTCTTCTTCTTTGATTTTCATTGTGAATGATAAACCTCTGAGTTGAATGACAGTCCCTTGGCGAATCCAACTTCTGATTTCAATGACTTCTATGTGTGGGTTTTATTGATTATTATGAAAAGATTGTGGTTTTATCTTCTGTCACTTATCCCTTTAGTCATCAGTTTGTTCCTGAGTAATCAGTCAGTAGCCGAATCGATGGTCGCCACTTCCGTGTTTAAAGACCTATAGATTCAAATGTCCTTCTTTTCTACGCATGGATGATGAGTGAAGGATAAGAATTTTTCATGCTGTCTATGGACCCCTTATTTATATTTGAGTTGATTGATTCATGGCTGAATGTCTATTCTTTGTGTCTTCTTCTTTGATGTGCATTATGAATGACAAACATTTGATTTGAATGAAAGTCCCTTGGTGGACCCAACTTCTGATTTCAATGACTTCTATGTGTGGGTTTTATTGATTATTACGAAAAGGTTGTGGCTTTATCTTCTATCACTTATCCCTTTAGTCATCAGTTCGTGCCTGAGAAATCAGCCAGGAGATGAATCAATGGTCGTCACTTCGGTGTTTAAAGACCTATAGATTCAAATGCCTTGTTTTTCTGTGCATGGATGATGAGAGAAGGATAATAATTTTCCATGTTGTCTATGGACCCCTTACTTATATTTGAGTTGATTGATTCATGGTTGAATGTCTAGTCTTTGCACCTTCTAATGAGCAAGTACCTATGTGGCTTGATTGATTAAAAATTAAATTTATCTTTTTGTTTTTAATTGCTTGAACTTGTGGACATCTCTACATTTTTATTGATAAACTTTGCATTGTGCATAGATACTGAGGAGACATGTTGACATGGGATTCTCCAAACATTCCTCGCAAACACTGTAGGTTTTTCCAAGAAAGAAGAACAAGAACTCCTTTGACTAAGACTCCGAGTGAACAACTACAATCTCGTCAGAGGGGATTTTCAAATGAGTCTGTGAATAGATCAACTATAGAACCTAATCAAGCCAGTGATATGGATGAAACCTTCTTAGATAGGTTGTGCATCAACACTCCTACACCTGAGAATGTAGGGAATACCTCTGGACAAGAGAATATTTCTGGTAAGTTTCTTTGATTTTGTTTATTTTTATTGTATTTTTTTTGTATTTAAATTTATGTGAGGTTAAGTCCTGAAGTTACTTTCAAATGTGTGTGTAGGAAATCAATTTAGAGCAAGGGACAACAATGAAAGAGAGTGGTTTTCACGAAGATGCAAATGTCGGTGCAGAGGGTGAAGGTGGATTTAGGAGGCCGTGTTTTAAAAAACAAAAGATTACACGCCTACGTCCACCTATCCTTTAGGTGTTGGTGATGAACTTCTCTGAGAAGGGAATACTGAAGCAATGACACTTAAGCGATGCTTAGGTCTTAAAAAGAGGTTGGAAAATGATTTAGTGGTCTTGGAACTCCCTCAGGAGAGAAAACAAAGATTGCAAATTGTTTTTCATTCATTGAAAAACTTTATGGATGCATACCAAAAGATGGGGCCAACCACTGAAGGTTTTTTCGATATAATGAGGTGGAAAAAGTCATAGGTGATGGGTCCTGATAAATGGGAGGTAGTAAAAATTAGAGTTTCAAAAGAAGACACCATTTCCATGTTCAATTTCAAAGAGGGCCCAAAGAAGAAAATGTTGAAGGTGCAATATTTTAAGCACCCTGACATTGCAGGACATTTGTATAACATATTTTTGGTGGCATATCAGAAATTGTCATGGAATGATGAGGTTTCACACTATTTTGCAAGAAATTTTTTTGCAGAGTTTTTCCTGCACATGCACCCTGATTATACTAGTCTACTGTCCAAATATTATGGGATTGGTAAAAGATGTACATATGATCGCAAATGGGCATATTGAAGTGTGACATTGTCGAGGCCTCCACAACCTTTAATACCTCATCCAACAGAATAATTTTCTTCACTTTCAGAGTTCCAGGCTACATCATAAGTTGGCAAAGAGGCCAAGACTGCAATCGAGGAAAATTTGAAAGTAATTTTTATGGTGTTGATATTGGCATGAAGCGTCATCCAGCGGAAGCCAATTCCTGGGCCACATTTGTTGATAAAATAGATGCGGAGTTAGAAACAATGTCAGCAGAAGATGTTTTGGAGTTTGCAAAATTTTGTAGGGATGGTTGGAAGAAGGTCATTCAGAATAATGACCCGAACTGCAGATTTGTATGTGTTCTATTTAGGAACTTTTTGACGCATTTTATGATAGTTTACTTCTAGTTCTAGATTTACATATCATTGTCTCTATAGAAATAAATGAGTTGTTCTTTCCATTAATTGTAGTTTGGAGATATGTTAAATGAATCTCCAATACGTAGAGAACTTGATTCGACAAGTTTAAATTTGGATGCATTGAATCAGGTATGTGTTTTCTAATAGTTGTTCAATATCCACTCTTTTGAATAGGAGATCAACAACATTTATAATTTTGTATAATTGTGAACACATTGAATCCTAGATTTAGTTATTATTTATGTTGTTCAAAGATCCCTATTCCATCTCCTACTACTTGGACTAGCTTGTATCAATTTTCATTGGGAGGGTTTGAAGAGGGTGGAGTTCATAGGTATCATTTAATGTCCTAAAATCATTTAAATTTAATGTGTTATAATCATTTAAATATAATTTTTTAAATTCTTAAATTTGAAATGTGTTATATAAGCTAATGTGGAGAAGAGAGTACCTGAGAGTGTGCTCGGAAGAGAGATTGGTATTGAGGAAGCACCCAGATTAAGAAAGGATTTGTCCATTCGGGATGATTCATAAACGTATGTTCTTGACTTTTATCAATTTTATGTTTTATCAATTTTTTAGTTTAGTCTTTCCTACCCGACACTTTGATCAATTATTTTGAAATATATAGAACCCCTAAATAAGTTTATCATTTTCTTAAATGGTGAACATTCAAACTTATTTAAGGTTATATCATGATGAAGACCTAATTTTTAACTTGAACATGTTTGAATATTTGAGAACAGACTCTATCCCACATCAGAAAAGAGAAAGTTTTTAAATTTTCCTTGATTGCATTCATTTCATTCTTGTCCAAGAATGACATAGTATGGAAAAATTCGTGTTTTCTACATACAATGAAGTGAATTCCTTCTTTCCAGGGTATTGCCAAACTCTTAACAAAATTGGTTACTAATCACAAAAACCAACATTCAATTAAATTTACAAATAAGCTCACACATATTGTATATGTGACCTAGCTCACATAATTTCAAAGATCTTTTCATTATATCTAATATGAATACATCCCATTTAAATGGTTTTTTAAGAATGACTTAATATACATGTGCAGATTTGTGTTTTCTTCATGTACATGCAAGATTATATGAGAACATCCATTCCACCAAAGAAAGAGAAGATAAGTATTTTTCGGAAGAAAGGTTTTTAAAATGGAGATTTGTAAAAAAATTTAAAAAATAAGTAGTTTTTTGGAAGAATGACTTAATGTGGAGATTTACGAGTCCTTTAGTTTGAAAGGGCATCGTGGAATTTGATAATATGACCACAACAGAAGAAGAAGAGAGAAGTATTTAACTGCTGAGGAGATTAGTATTTTATTGTTGTGTAAATATGATCAAATAACATCACCTGGGATGAGAATTTCTGAAGGATTTAAGACTTTATCTACAAGGATAATTTCACTTGAAAGATTTTGGACTTTATCCATAAGGAGATAAGTATTTATTTGGAAGAATGACTTAATATGGAGATCTGTGATTTTTCTTCATACACAGTTCTATATTAATTTTCAGATTATTATCTAACTCTAACTCACAATTTGTTTTACCGAGAACACAATAACATCACCTGGGATAATAATTTCACCTAAAGGATTTGAGACCTTATCCACAGGGAGAATTTCACCTGAAGTATTTGAGACTTTATCCACATGGAGATAATTATTTCATTAGAAGAATGACTTAATATGGATATTTCTGAACTTTCTTCATACACAGTTCTAGAACATATTTTTTCTCTTTATTTTTTTTTAAGATTTACAAATTGTTTAAATCGTGTACTCTTAATTGAAGGGTAACTAGATCTTAAATATGTTTAACTGTGGTTGCTTACGCTATTATTTCTTATTGTTTATTTAATATTTAGTTATAGTATATGTGCTAATATGTGTTATTTGTTTTTTTATTATGTTTTTTTATTTTTAGAGATGTCTAAATTATATGTGGTGGAAAATGTGCTTACAATATATTTTGTCGGAAAGAGTATGTTGGAGGATGACACTTAACTCTTTTGGTATGTATGTCAATTTTTTTTTTAATTACAACTTTTGAATTAGGTTTGAATTTCATGTATGAAGTGATCTATCTTAAAGCGATGGCTTAGAGTCCACAATTTTGGAGTTAAATGTCTTAGTTTTTTGTTATCATCCTAAAATGGATGTGGAACTTATGTATTTTACAGTGTAACTATTCAAACTTTGATATATATATCATAATTTTGGAATTCAAAATAGCAATTATTGTCTCATATTTGATTTCTCAAAGTTGATGGAAAAAAAATGGCAAATTTAACTAGTAATGAACTAATGTTTTGTATATTCTCCTTTTTACAATGCATTAACTTAAGCATCAAACTTTTAAATACTTTTTTTCTATGTATTAATTTAAATGTTTTATTTTATGTTCACTGTGTACTGTAAAAAGTATGATTCTATTATCAAAAAGTGACAAAGTTAACTAGTAATGAACTAATGTTTTGTATATTCTCTTTTTTATAATGCATTACATTAAGCATAAAACTCTTAAATACTTTTCTGCTATTTATTAATTTAAATGTTTCATTTTATGTTCATTGTGTACTGTCAAAATATGATTCTATTATCAAAAAGTGACAAATTTAACTAGTAATGAACTAATGTTTTGTGTATTCTCCTTTTTACAATGTATTTTAAATTAAGTATCAAACTCTTAAATACTTTTCTTTTATGTATTAATTTAAATGTTTCATTTTATGTTCACTATGTACTGTCAAAAAAATGATTCTATTGGACCAAAAAGTGGAAAATTTAATTAGTAATGAAGTAATGTTGTGTATATATTCCTTCTTTTTACAATGCATTAAATTAAGCATCAAACTTTTAAATACTTTTCTTAATTTAAATGTTTCATTTTATGTTCATTGTGGACTGTCAAAAATATGATTCTATTGACATATCATCAAATAATTTTGGCAGAATAATTTTAGCAGATTCTAGTTACTAATGAAAAAAAAATTTCTATTTTTTTAGCAGATTAGTAGATTTTAGTATATTCTATTTTAATTTTTTCTAGTTACTAATGATTATGTTGGTTACATAGATGCACTTAACCAATAAAAAAAGTTAAAGAAAAACCTATTTAGGAAAGAAATGCACATGAGATCTATTAAATAAATTGGTTTACAGAGATGCACTTAACTAATAAAAAAAAGTAAAGGAAAAATCAAAGGAATCATAGGCACATGAGATCATAGATTCAAACTCATAGAATGTGTTGTTGTTTAAATATATTTAAGAATATGTAAACTAAATAGATGGACAAGAAAAAAGTGAATTGACAAACATACAAGATTGTATCAATGCATATCTATTTAAGAATATATGATAGTAGACAACATGTTAAACTGTGCAAAACTTATTTGAGAATATATTATGGTAGTATAAAACACTTTAAACCATACAAAGCCTATGCTGATATGAACTACACTAAAAGGAAGAAATTTTCATGATCTACCAATTTACTTTCAGAAAACTTGTGTTTGATTTTGGAAGAAGGTAACCAATGTGGAATTCAAGGGAGGAGGTATGCATTCAATCATTGTGTTTTAGACATGCCAAGGAATAACACATACCCCTTGTACAACTGAGATAACATGTATGAAAGAGAATTACATTAGGAAAATGATTTGTAGGCTACGGTTTAGCGGTGAAATAAGAGATTCTTCCAACCAACAATTATGAACCAAACACGAGATTCTATGTGGTGAAATAGGAGATTCTTCCAACCAACATTTATGGAACAATTATTTAACATTTTCTACAAGTCTCTCTTTGTAGGGTTGTCTATAAATCACTGTCCAACAAGCCAATTCATCATTTACATCTATTTGCGATCAAAATTTTCTATGTTTGTGCAATGTTTTTCTTGATGTTCCCATCGTTTTTGTCATATGTCTTGTCAAACGATCTTTTATATTTCTAGATGAAACAATTGTTTTTTGTACCACTCTACGTGTAACAAAAATATCTTCTTTTTGAGTATTTCCAAAAGCTTTTAATACATTAGTTATATTGTTAAAGACATTTTGTTTCACCTTTATATCCTTTGTCAACTTTTGAATACCCAATAATGATGTAGCTTTTTTTAACTTTCTTGACTTCATTAGAAAAAATAAAAGTTGAGGTTGTACTGTTACTAATTCATCTTTGAAAAAGTTATTATACATATTCTTAGTTCGATATCTTATATAATGCTCAGCTTTTTTCTTCCCAAATTTGTGAGTATCAACATTTTCTAATATTTCATCATCAATGTTGATAGATTCTCCTGCATATTTCAATTTAAATTTTATATTAAAAAAAATAACCCGAAAACAAATTCACTAAATTATATATACATGAGTGTTCATATTGTATTATCTAAATTTATTTACATACCTGTAGGTGATTCGTCTTCTGTTTCAATTTCAGTTTCAACGTCTTCTGCTTCAATTTCAGTTTCAACACCTTTTGCTTTAATTTCGGTTTCAATTTCTTCTTCGACATTATGAGACAAATCTATTTATGTTGTTTGAAAAACATCAAATTATAATTACAATCAATTATATTATTTACAATATTTTAAATTTGAATTCTCTACTTTGAATTCTGTACTTTCTGAATACAGTCTGAATGTGTGTCGTGTGCTCGATCATCATATGTGCATGCATACCTGGTTGAACTTCTTCTTGTCTAAAATATCTATTGACATTATCATCATTTCTTTCTTCAATATTTTCACATTCTTGTTTCTTTCTCCACTAAATCTCTTTACTTTGTTTGATTTGGTGAGTATCATCTCAAGTGCGACCAAATTTTCTCTTGTGAAAACTTTTGTTTCCCATGAATTTTATAGTTATCTGTAAAATATATGTTTAACAAAGACTTCACCTTGAAAAAATGCTCAACATTTATCTTTCAACATATAAATTGTTATTCCAATAAAAACATGAACAAACATCAATTACTTTATTCAACAAAAACCAAAAAGATGATTCAAAACTTTGTTTAGGTGCTCTATAAAACCATCATATATCAATATCAATCATTTAATTAAGCCTATTGAATAGAGGGAAGAAATAAAGAAAGAAAAGAATATAGCTGCAATCAGTAATAGAAATGCTTTGAAATCCATATCCCCAAACTCATATATGTTTGTCCATCCGATAAATTGTGTTAACTGTGCTAAGCCGAAATTCTATTTATACCATTTGGTGTGAAATGAAATGATACATTATGTCTTTTCATTTTTTCCGACTGACGAAATTCTCTCAACAACCTTTCAGTCGAAAACATGAAATTAGGTCTGAAAACAGAAACCAGAGAATTGCCCCAAACTTACCTGAACTTTGGAGGTTGCAGACTCCTAGAAATACTGAGAATTTGGTTTCGAAAATGACACCATCATTTACAAAATTGAATCTACTTTCAATTCCTATAATTTGTTTTCATTTTCTTTATTTTTCTTTATTTTTATTTAATTTAAAGAAAAAAAAACTACATAATATTTTCAGCATACATTATGATTCGATGAAATGAAATATAGGTATCTCTTAAAATATACAGTGAAAAATTTAGAAACAAATATATTATTAATCCTTAAATTGTTCTTTTCAAAAGGGTATATTTAGATTTTAGTTTGAAGTAAAAATTAAGATACATACAAGGTGTAGAAAAACATGTGTTTAAAATCTGCAATGTTTTCAGCTTGGTCAACTTCAAAAAATTCAAAAAATTATAATATTCATCTGTCAGATTCAAAATTATAGTCATAATAAAATAGTCTTTGCATATTGTTGTAGTATATTTCATTTCTTAAAAACATAAGTTTAATAATAGATGCATTGTTGTAGGAAAAAGTAACTCATTATCATTCATTTTATGTTTAAGGAACATACTGTTAAACAATTGTCAAATTGACATATCAAATCGTGATAAAAAAAATTGAAAAATAGTCATTGGAAAGCTAAAAAAATTCTTCACAAGTTTTGTTCTTACTATAAAGTGAAATTCTAAATAAAACAAATACTTTTGTATGTCGGAAGTTGAAGAACTTGTGAAAATACAATTTTTTTTCTCATAAAACAAACAAAAGTGTAACCCATCTTCATGATTCACCCGTCAACATATCAATATTCAATAAAGGATCAAAGAAGGTATTACCCAAGACACCATGAGAATCACAAAGACGATGTGGTATTGTGTTGGAGATGAAGGGATAGAAAATACAAGGAAGCCACTTATGCCAACATTCATTCATTCAATCATATTCCATTAACAAGCTAACTACATAACCCATTAATACAACAGTCCATTAATCTCATAATAGACACATTAAGTGATAGAGATAATTACATATTTATTTTATCTCCATTAAACAAAAGAATTTGTACATCAACAAATCCACTTTGCAAAGGGAATAATGCTCTATGCTTTGATCCATTCTATAGTTATTTCATTACAATGTCCCATGTGATCTCGATTCATACTAATCCACATTGAAAAGAGAATAATTCTCTATGCTCTGATCCATTCTATAGTTATTTCATTACAATGTTCCATGTGATATATATTCATTCTCCACCCTACTCAACAGACTCCATTACATACTCTATACAGAGACTCACAGAAAACTATCCAAAAACCTTCTTTCTTGTCTCTCTCCATACTTTATCTTATGTTCTATTTTCCTTCTTCTCTTTCTTCTACTATAGAAATTACTCCTTTTCTCCTTTTTCCACTCGCTCTAATGATCACCATTTCTGCATGCTTTTTTTTCTTCATGTAGCCCACATAACCTCCTTGGGGCATGGTAGTCTTAAAGAACTTTCCAGCTCATCCATCATCTTCCCCACGATCTCTCGTATTCTTTTGACTCAACATGCATGCGGTATATTTCCAATCTCCATCACGAAGAGTAGAAATTTGATTTTCATGGACACCTTATTTCATCTGTCACATGGCTTCTGCATGAAAAATTGATGTGTATTCATAGATGATTTGTGCATGCACGCAACCTACCCAAAAAATTGGGTCCCGATATTTTGAATTGATCATGCCTCCATGATTCCTAGATGAACATTATAGAAAAGAGCTACATAAGTAGATTCTACTTTTGGCATTATTGGGAAAATTTACATCTATGAACATTGAATCTTTAGAACAAGTTTTTGCTTGCCAAAAGAAACTTCTTATGAGAGTGTGATTGTATTATTTGTAATCAATGTTCTTCATTCAAAGATTTATTATTTTACTCATTTTTATTGTTGTACTCTTCTTATATGGGGGAAAAAGTCTCCTTCTAGTCTATGCCTTCTTTGTTCCGATGAAGAGACTAGATATTATTCATGAGGGGGACATGGAATTTCAAAAGGAGATTCTAGATATTCATCCAATATAGGGATCCCCCTTTCAGTATGAGGAATTTCATCATCAAACTCATGATATGTATTTACATGGGTGAAATTATCCAGATGATCAAGTTGTCTCTCAATAGTCTTCTCATTCTTGGTGGATTCAAGAAAAATCACATCTCTTGAAAGAATGAACTTATTTTTTACCTCATCATAAAGACGACATTCCTTCGTGTTATTTGAGTACCCCAGGAATATGCACTTTCTTGCACCAATATTTTTTCTTTGATCCTTAGGAATTAAGGAATAGCAAATGGAACCAAAATACTCGAGATGCATCAGTGAAGGAATGTGGTTATTTCACATTTCATAAGGATTATTGTTACCAAGAGCATGAGATGTACTCTTGTTTCTCACATATAATACACATAGAACTGCATCAACCGAAAATATAACTTCACATTCTTGAAAAATAATGTTGAAAGTATCATATTCAAAAGTGTCATGTTCATTCTTTCTGTTACACCATTGTGTTGAGGATCGTATGGAATAGAGGTTTGATGCTCGATCCCAAGTTGGTGAAGATAGATTTCAAAGACATTTTAAGTGTACTCCCTTTGATTATTAGTATGAAGAGTGCCAATACGATATTGAGCTACATTTTCAATCCATAGATGAAAATCGGTTCAAATTATTGATATTTTTGTTTCAACAAATACACCCAATACATCATAGTGTAGTCATCAATAAAAGTGATGATATATTTATTACCAAATAAATATGGAATAGGAATCGGGCCACACAAACAAGATTGTATTGAATCTAGCTTTATATGTGCTCTCAAAGTGGAATCATGAAAAGGATGTTGGTTGTGTTTTCCAAAGATACAAGGCTCACATTAATGCAAATTTCTTGGAATGGTGAGTTGACCAAAAAGACCATTTTTATTCAACACACAAAGACTATCATAATTGATGTTCCCAAATATGGTATGCCAGAAAGAGACTAGAATACAATGTACCTCCATTATGGTGAGAAAGGTATGTATAATTATATGCACATGCAAATGCAATGTACCTAACACCCTTGTTGAGTCTCATCACTATGGAAAATGAATTTACTTTCTAAATATTAATTTAAATATGCACCATGCATATAAAAGGAACCAAGGGGTAGCAAGCCCACAAAAATTACAAAAAAACAATGTGTTGATTTATCCATGCATCTACAATATTTATAAATTCATGAATGCATGAAAACCTAACAACACATAACACAACATTAAATGGAATAATCATAAATAACACAACAACAACACTTATTTATTTATAAATGTAATTCGACTGGCTACCTACAAAGGATGAACCTCCCTCTCAGCCATAATCACTATTACACCAAATATCAACATCAGGCCAGCTCTGAGCTGAGGCTATGAGTCCAAAAGGAGATCTATTCCTTTGGGTATCCACTCTTCACACTCAAGAACTCAAAACCACGATCTACTCCTACAACAATTCCAATCCACTAGCTCTCTCTTCCCCACAATCTGCACAACGCATAGACTATACCCCCTTCACTGCTCACAGTCCTTCAAGCTATACCATTCATTTATTATGGGTTATAGTACACTTGGTTAGACACAAATATCTTATCTAGGGACTTGTTACGAGGAAAATCACTCTATGGCATGGGATAAACCACACCAGTCGAAAATGAATGTAGAAATCAACTCTAATCTCAAGTATGCTATATAAATAAATATGATAACAATACAAGATACAAAGCTTACCTCATCCTGAAGTTCATTGAAGTCGACCATTGAGCACTCGACTCAAAAAAATACACCTACAACTTGTCCTCAACAACCAAGATAAACAAGAATATGGTGATAATATATAAAATTAGCACATATAATAACATAATCCATCAATATTAATAACAAATATGGCCATGGAATAACAATTCAAATATTTGAAAGACATTAATTGGACAAGAAAGGAGTATTTTTATTAAAATGTAGTCAACATAAGTGAATGAACGAAAAACTTCCATGTCGAAACATTCGAAACCAAGAAACTAAGTCCCTTCTAGATGGGCCTCCACCACTTCAATCTTCCACCAAAGTCAAGATCATATAAGAGAGTCAATGAGTTTCTCCATTAAATAGGGAAGATCTTGGGGGTAGAAAATATGTTCAGACTTAAAAGAACAAAGAGATGCAGACTCAATATGAAGTGAATAATTACTCTAGAGTAACTTTTCTCTCAATGTTGAATTCTTCTCCTGTTCTGCAGAGCTTGGATAAGGACCATTTATAGCCTTCAAATGGAGCTGAAGGGTTGATTCAGAATGTTTCCATTATATGGAAGGTTAAGGATCATGGATCATGTGACATGACATGGAAACTCGACACCATTTTTTAATTTTGAGCACAAAACCCGATGTACGTGGGCTGTAATGGTGAAATATTCATATACACATAATGTATAGTTGTTAGGGTGTGTATGTGTGGAAAAATATGTTTTTTAGTTCTAGGAACTACAAAATGGGACTTCAAGTTTGCATAGGGAAATGGAAATGGCCTTCTGAGCAAGTTTGCATGAGGTGAGGAAAAATTGCTATAACAGATGCCCGATAATGTGTGAGGTCAAAGGAGTATCTGCGATGGCCGAAATACATTATAATTTGCATAAGTGGAGTAATGGATCCCCAACTAGACATACAATTTTCTCATAAGAATATTACAATCCATAATGAATTTTTTCACATGAATGCCAATTTGAATTACACTGCAGATCCATGTGGAAATATACCAAAAAACTGTTTATGGCCATGAATAGGAAATACAATAGTAGATACATGCCATAGGATGTCATAGTCACGAACAAGGCCTAGTGAAAACCATCTCAAAATCAATCTAAAGATATCTATATACAATGGAGTACAATTTGATCTCCCATGATCACTGAAGTCATATAGATATTGGTCCAATGAATGATAGAAATAACTAAGGAAAGCTACAACTATGAATTGACATCTTCAAGTCTTATAGAAGATCCACCAAAGATGCAAGTCTACATCGTGTGAGTAAAGGATTTGGGGTCGAACATAATGAGACTTCATTTGATTACCGGTCATTAAGGTATACTGTTAACAAATGTGACACAACTTACCGATAATGAAAGTAGGTACCAAGGCACTAAATACATTCTTACAAGTGTGAATAAAGGTTTTGAGATTGAACACTTGAAGAATCCATTGATCAGGAGACATTGATGCATTCCCAACTTTCAATGGTGAGAGAACCTGCCACTGATGACTGCAAGACTCTAGGTACTCATAGGACTCTAAGTCTTGTTTCCATAATAGATGGGATGAATTAGATGAAAGAAGACCCACTGAAAGGAAAGAATTAAGGAATCTTTCATCATTCAACACGAGGTATAAAGAAGGATCTTGATGATTTGGAAGAATTCGAACGAAGAACATGTTCACAAACCAATGATTATGTGTGTCTTCCGCATGCACCAGATGCAAGTAGTGCACGAAAAAGACCCCCTAAATATAATCCAATCAGGAAAAATTCCGACAAAGGAGAGGAAACCATAAATAAGGCTAATGGAATCCAAGACACTGCACCAATCTAAATGTGTGAATAGATTTCTTGTCGTTGAACAAAAGGGAACCCCCCAATCAATGACCAATGAAGAGATGTTGACTATTGGGTTCAAGGGTACGTACCCATAAGGAAAGTAGGACCAAGGTGCATGGTAGGACTACAACTTCATGTAACTCTAAGACACATTGAGGGTTTGGCTGACATGCAAAGTCAAGAGTTCTAAGAAATTTATAGCACAGGTTGATAGACATGCTTTGAACAAAAGCATGAGACATATGGATGAATCTGGAAGAATAGACTCAATGGTGAAAGATTGTGATGCAGGAGGCACCAATCTAACTCTCCATAGGGAATGGAAGAGTAAGGAGTCAGGGGAGTAATTTCTCAATAATGAGCACAACTTTCTAAGGTCATGCTAAACCTAAAATTTTGATGACAAGTGGACTCAAAAGTTTGTGCTCTGTTCAAAGGAGACATGACTACTGCCAACATAAGGTAATACTCTTTTTTCATCTGTATTTTTTGGCTTTTTCATAGTCAAATGAATGCTATGATAAAGAGGAGGAAACAAGTGTCATGAGAAAGAAACTAGTTCCCACAGTGGAACATACCTGTGCCCAATTCAAGGAGGTGCATGCAGGATATGAACACTCAGAGGGGGTGTTTTCTCTTGGGGTATAGGATGTCAAGCTCCAAAGGATATAAGCAAGGCTCTGCTTAGCTAATGATAGGCTTATAATGTAAAAGAGAGAAACAAGAATAGGCTCAATAATGCAAGAAAGAGAATGATATGCAATTAAAACTTAATGACAAAGAATGTCCCTTTTTATACATTAGTAGATTAGGACCGAAAAAATATAAAACAGTACTTAGCAGAACGTTTCTAGCCACTAGTGACTAGAGTGTTCCTTTTTCAAAATTAGTCTACTTGGTATGAAAAAGGTTTAAACTTACACCAAATAGACGTCCTTTCAAATCGAATTAACGAGTGTGAAAGAGACAAGTTCACTCGAAAATATTTTCACTTTTTGAGAGAATCAGAAAAGAGCTTAAACAAGACTCAGAGGATGCTATTCTAAGAAACATATACTGGGGGAGGCCAAGGCTCCTGTGTAGGACTTCTATGAAAATTCAACAACTCACAGATAGATGACACAAGCTTGGGAAAACCCAAATCTTTCCAAGTCGAGGAGGATAAAATACTCGGAGAGGTTACCTTATCTACAATATATTGAAGAATGCCCCTTATCTATAAGGGTGTATAAGAAGGAAGTCAAGGATCTACAAGATCATTACAATAAAAGGAAACCACCCTAGGACTTAGAGGGAGTGTACTCAGAGAGATTAGAATGCTCCCTTGTTTAGAGGGTACAGGACTAGAAATGCTAAGTACATGGTCTAAGGACACATCACCCTCCAAAAGAAGAGTGGGATTGACTGAAGATTGCATCTACATGATTGTTGCTTAAAAAGGATTCGAGACAACATGGTCAAGAGATGCATCACCCTCCAAAATAAGAGTGGGATCAACCGAAAATTGCATGGGCATGACCACTGTATCAACCAAAGAAGGAATTGAATGTTGGGAAACTAAAGACGACTCAGAACCTGAAGGGCCAAGGAAAGGACCACGCTTCTTGTACTGCATCAGTAGAAAGGCACAAATAAGTAAGGTGATCTCCTTTGCAAAGCATATAGAGGAACTTGGGATTACATATTATACGTCGAGGCTTCTCAATTGTATGAATTTCCCCAACATGACTTGAAGTGGTTTGTGACATGCTCCCAACATGACTTGCAGAGGCTAGTAACAAATCTCCAACATGACTTGCAAATGTTGGTGATGAATTCCCAACATGTGTTAAGGTCCTAACCCGCACATAGGTAGATAAATGTATTCGGATGTAATAAAGGTCAATATTAATAAGACCTTTCAATAAAATAGAATAAGGCGGATGTAAGAAGACCTAATAGAAGCTTCTGCTTCTAGAAGGATCTTCCT
>SNQJ01S0140377.1:2713-25060 GCA_010110895.2 Picea sitchensis | reverse complement strand
CTCTAGATGCTTCTTTTTAGTATAAATAGGAGTCGAGGGTATGAGAACCCTAGCTTGGATATTATTGTAACAGAGCGCTACTCGATTGGAGGTTGCCCCCTCGAAGAGGCCTGTGAACATTTCTATCTGATTCAAAGTGCTATCTCTGTTGCTATTTCGTATATCATTTCTGTGTATTGTGAAGATTATGCTGGATATTTTACTGTTATTCTGTCATTTCTAGCATTTCATTTTTGTTCTGCATATTTTATATATCTGGTATCTTGCAACATGACTAGCAAAGGTTGGTGACTAACCTTCAACATGACTAGCAGAGGTTGATGATGAATCCCCAACATGACTAGAAGAGGTTGGTGATGAATCCCCAACATGACTAGAAACAATTGGTGATGTATGTGCAGTGTGACTAGCAATGACTTGACTTATTTCCCCAAAATGACTTGTAGCGGCTAGTTGTTGGTATTCAACATGACTTGTAGAGTTTGTTGACCAATCTCAAACATGACTAGCAGAGGTTGGGGATATAATGCAAGTATGACTTGCAGTGACTAGACTGGAGGTGGTTGGTTACAACATTTGAGACCAATTTTCTGGGAAACGTTAGTTTTGAAAAATTGTAGGCTAAGAAGGGTTCTGGTATACACCATGGCCTTTTCCAACATGATAGTATCCTCCTCCAAACTGGTTAATAAAAGGATGTAAGGGCATTGCCACTGAGGAATATGCTTGTGAAGAGAAAGAAACATGACAAGGGTTACTCATGTGAGGATACAATTTTCCCCCAGATGAAGGAAATTTGTGAAGGGGGTTGTCCATACTATAAAATTGACTTGCCCTGTATGAAACACCAAAGTACATATGAAGGTCCTCCATTGGAAAAGAGTTCATAGGAAGCAACATAGCAGAAGAATCATAGATGGACGTGTCATAATAAGTAGAATGATAGCCCATTTGAGTACTTACTCCTGCAAAAATGAAGCTAGGATTGGACCGATAGGAAGGAATATTCGAACTTCCTATCATAAGAGTTGGTTTAGGGATATGACTCCCACCAAATAAAAAGGGATAATAAGGAGACATCATGCCCCTAGACCCAAAAATAGGATTCACATGAGACGATGAGACAGAGGATGAAAAATGCGAAGACATGTCTCGCATACCATGAGAAAAATGATTAGAGGCCCAAGGTATTCGTTGAGTATCATGATTTGGTGTACCACTCAGAAATAAAAAAGGATTCGTCCCTATGGAATGAGAAAAGATGATGGGATGGGTAGCACTAATTGAGGGATTTATGGGGTCTCCACTAACAATATCAATGAAAACTCACAATGCAATACAAAATCCTAAGGCCAACTAATAATCATAGAGAACACCAAAGTAAAGAAAAAAGGTCAATGCACATAAACATGATATAGTGGTTGAAAAGGGGACTCCTTGACTAAAGTAGGTATGCCTCAACCAAGAGGGGAATGAGACTCCCTACAAAATATGAGAGGTATCATAATCAATTATAAGGGCCCTCATGGGCTTAACAACCAATCGGTCAGATTCCCCTAGAGAGGTAATTCTCCATAAAGGTTGTGTGTTGTCCAACCCTTATTTGACCCAAGGTATCTATAAAATAACCCCTGCAAGCAACCTATGTGTCTACCTATGTCAAGCAACTAAGCCACCATGATATAACCAAAGAGTAGGTGAATAGTCGTAAGTCAGGTCCATCGTATGGGCAGGGTAGAAAAGTATGACATCTTGAAAGAACCACCTCTCGCATAGGTAAAGGTACTATAAATACCTCCATATATGAATAGATCCCTAGAAATATCTCTAACACTAAGAAGGTATTGAAGGGATATCTCCTCAACCAACTTCACATGACCTCATGCTTAATGCTAATGTGAGAAAAGCCTCCTAACGTCACCAGTTATACAATGGATTTCACCACTCCCTTAGTCAGAAACATATGTTGAGTTTAATAGCCTTGGGGAAGCTTATTCACAAAATCCTATTCAAAGGCTCTAAATATTAAGCTAGTTTGTTTACCCTGAAAAATAAAATCATTTCTAATCAATTTTAATTTTATTAGTGTTACTTTTAGTGGATTTTCTTACTCAAAAGGTGCGATCATGAAACTGACGATGTTACGACTCAACAAGTAAAATAAACGAATATGAATAAAATGCAAAGTCCTAACTTCAATTCCCAATAAATGATAATCTTTTTTCTAAATACAACTTTCAATTCAATTATGCAATTTCAAATAAGATGCAATCCTTCTATATATGTACTAATATTGATGACAATAACCCAAAAGATCAAATGCCAATGACGCAAAATGTATTTTTTTTCTTTTGTATTTTCAATATAAAAGAATGAAAATGCAACGACTGAGCAACAACTCGATATAAAGACCCTACTGTATGTAAACATAGACAAATCAAGTAGAATATCAAGAATCAAACACCCAACCCAGGATGCAAGGAAAATCAATGAAAATTATGATGAGAAAGAAAAAATGCTCGAAATTTCTACCAAATAAAGGTTTCCTATCACTATGCAGGCACTTAACAATCATAACAAAGATCTAATAAGACTCAACAACCATCAAAACTTACCCAACAAACATCAAAATCAACAATCAAGAAAACGAGGATGATGTATGTGACTGTTCAGAAGAAACCCATGTATACACGCTTCCTACATAATGAAAGCTCGTGTATGTATGAGACTGTCAGGGAAAAAACCACGTATATATATTGAAACACTACCAGGTTAATTATAATGACAAGAAACTCAGATTAAAAATGAAGAAAGAGTATCAAGTAATCAAATGACAATAAACTCCAGCTAAATAAGAGAAATCAAAGGAGATGAACACTCCAAATCCCAAAAATAAGATTCAATCCCTAGTATGGTCGCCAATTTTGTTACGAGGAAAATCACTTTATAGCATGGGGTAAATGTCAACATACAGAAATGACTACAGAAATCAACTCTAATCTTAAATATGCTATATAAATAATTAACTCTTCGTGGATTCAAGAAAAATCACATCTCTTGAAAGAATGAGCTTATTTTTTAGCTCATTATAAACACACCATTCCTTGGTGGTGTTTGAGTACCCCAGGAATATGCACTTTCTTGCACCAAGCTTGTTTCTTTGACCCTTAGGAATTAAGGAATAAAAAGTGGAACCAAACAAATCAAGATATATCATCGAAGGAATTTGGCCATTTAACATTTCATAACGATTCTTGTTCCCAAGAGCATGACATGTACTCTTTCTTATCACATATATTTCACATAAAACTACATCAGCCCAAAACATCAACTTCACATTCTTGAAAAACAATGTTGAACATACCATATTCAAGAGTATCATGTTCATTCTTTCTGTTACACAATTATGTTGAGGATTGTATGGAATAGAGCTTTGATGCTTGATCCCATCATGGACAAGATATATTTCAAACTCATTTGAAGTGTACTCCCTTCAATTATCAGTATGAAGAGTGCCAATATGAGATTGAGCTACACTCTCAATCCATAGATGAAAATTGGTTCAAATACTTGAGATTTTTGTTTCCACAAATACACCCAATACATCCTGGTGTAGTCATCAATAAAAGTCATGTTATATTTATTACCAAAGGAATATTTAATAGGCACAGGGCCACACAAATAAGAGTGTATTAAATCTATCTTTATATGTGCTATCAAAGTGGAATCATGAAAAGGATGTTGGTTGTGTTTTCCAAGGATACAAGGCTCGCATTAATGCAAATTTCTTGGAATGGTAGGTAGAGCAAAAACACAATTTTTCTTCAACACACAAAGACTATCATAATTGATGTTCCCAAATATGGTATGCCACACAGAGACTAGAAGAAAATGTACCTCCATTATGGTGAGAAAGGTATTTATAATTATATGCACATGCATATGCAATGTACCGAACACCCATGTTGAGTCTCGTCACCGTGGAAAATGACTTTACTTTCTAAATATGAATTTAAATATGCATCATATATATAAAAGGAACCAAGGGGCAACAATCCCACAAATATTACAACAAAACAATGTGTTGATTTATCCATGTATCTACAACATTTATAAATTCATGAATGCATGAAAAATTAAAAACACATAACACAACATTCAGATATCATTTACAAAATGGAATAATCATAAATAACACAACAACAACAATTATCTATTTATAAATTTAATTCAACTGGCTACCTACAAAGGATGAACCACTCAACCATAGTCATTATTACACCAAATCTCAACATCAGGCCAACCATGAGTTGAGGCTATGAGTCCACAAGGAGATTTGGTCCTTTGGGTATCCACTCTCCACACTCAACAACCGAAACCCAGGCTCTACTACTACAACAATTCCAATCTACTAGCTCCCTCTTCCCCACAACCTGCACAACCCAAGGAATGTACCCCCTTCACTGCTCACAATCCCTAAAGCTATACTATTCATTTATTATGGTTTCCAGTGCACTTGGTTAGCCACAAATATCTCATCTAGGGACTTGTTACGAGGAAAATCACTCTATGGCATGGGGTAAACCACAACAAATGAAAATGACTGCAGAAATCAATTCAAATATCAATTATTCTATATAAATAAATATGCCAACAAGACAAGATAAAGAGCTTACCTAGTCCAAACGTTCGATGAAGTCCACCGTAGAGCACTAGACTCAAAGAAATACACATGTAACTTGTCCTCAAAAGCCAAGATACAAAAGCATATGGTGATAATATATAAGGTTAGCACATATAATAACATAATCCATCAAGACTAATAACAAATATGCCCATGGAATAACAATTCAAATATTTGCAATACATTGACTGGACGAGAAAAGAGTATTTCTATTAAAATGTAATCAACAGAAGTGTATGAATGACAAACTTTCGTGTCGAGACGTTCACAACCGAGAAACTAAGTCCCTTCCAGCTGGGCCTCAACCACTTCAATCTTCCACCAAATGCAATCTCATATAAGAGAGTCAATGAGGTTCTCCATTAAAGAGGGAAGATTTTTGGGGTTGAACAATGTGTTTAGACTTAAAAGGACAAAGAGATGTAGACTCAATATGAAGTGAATAATTTCTCCAGAGTTACTTTTCTCTCAAAGTTGAATTCTTATCGTATTCTCCACAGCTTGGATAAGGCCCATTTATATCCTTCAAATGGAGCTGAAGGGATGAGTCGAAACGTTTCCAGTATATGGAAGGTTAAGCATCATGGATCTTATGACGTGACATGGAAACCTGACACCATTTTTTATTTTTTATGACAAACCCTCATGTACATGGGTTATAATGGTGCAACCTGTGTATACATATGTTGTATAGTTTTAGGGCGCATATGTGTGGAAAAATATGTTTTTTTATCTCTGGGAATTGCAAAAGGGGACTTCAAGTCTGCATAGGGAAATGGAAATGGCCTTTTGAGAATGTTTGCATGAGGTGAGGAAAATATTTCTATAACAGATGCCCCCTAATTTTTGAAGTCAGAGGAGTATCCGCGATGGCTGAAATACATTATAATTCCAAGAAGTGGAGTAATGGATACCCAACTAGACTAACTAGTTTCTCCTAAGAATATTACAATCCATAATGACTTTTTGCACATGTATGCCAATTTGAATTACATTGTAAATCCATGTGGAAATATAACAAAAAGATCTTCATGGACTAGGAAATATAAAGGTAGATACATGCCATAGGCTATCTTGGTCATGAACAAGGCCCAGTGAAAACCAGTCTCCAAATCAATATGAAGATATATGTATATAATGGAGTACAATTTGATCTCCCATGATCATTGAAGTCATATAGGTACTGGTCCAATGAATTATAGAAACAACTCAGGAAAGATGCGACTATGAACTAACATATTCAAGTCTTCTACACGATCTACCAAAGGTACAAGTCTGCATCATGTGAATAAAGGAGTTGAGGTCGAACACAATGAGACTTGGTTTGATTACTGGTCATTAAGGTATACTATTAACAAATGTTATACAACCTACCCATAATGAAAGTAGGTATCGAGGCACTGAGTACATTATTACAAATGCGAATAAAGTTGTTGAGGTTGAACACTTGAATAATCCATCGATCAGGAGACATTGATGTATTTCCAGCTGTCAATGGCAAGAGAATGTGCCATTGATGATTGCAAGCCTCTAGGTACTCATATGACTCTAGGTCTTGTTTCTAGAATTGATGATTTGAAATCGATGGAAGAAGAGCCGTTGAAAGGAGAGCATTAAGGCATCTCGCATCATTCAACACAAGGTATAAAGAAATAGCTTGATGATTTGGAGGAACTTAGACGAAGAACATGTTCATGAACTAATCACTATGTGCATCTTTCGCATGCACCAGATGCAAGTAGTGCATGAAAAGGACCCTTTGAATAGAATCCAATGAGGAAAAATGTTGACAAAGGCAAGGAAACCACCAATAAGGATAATGTAATCCAAGACACTACACAAATCCCATTGTGTGAATAGATTTCTTGCCATCGAACATAAGGGAAACCCCCAGTCAACGACCAATGAGGAGATGTCGACTACTAGGTTCAAGGTTACCTACCCATAAGGAAAGTAGAACCAGGGTGCACAGTAGGACTACAACTTCATTGAAATATGAGACACATTGAAGCTATGGCTGACATGCAAAGTCAAGAGTTTTGAGAAATGGCTGACACAGGTTGATAACATCCTTTGAACAAGAGCATGAGACATATGGATGAATCTGGCATCATAGAAGTAATGGTGAAACATTGTGATGCAAGAGGAACCAATCAAACTCTCCATAGGGACTGGAAGACTAACCAATCAAGGGAGTAAACTCTCAGTAACGAGATCAACTTCATAAGGTGATGCTAAACCCAAAATTTTGATGAAAAGTGTGCTCAAAATTTTGTGGTTTGTTCAAAGGCAATATGATTGTTGCCAACATAAGGTAATACCCTTTTTTCGCCCGTCTTTTTTGGTTTTTTCATAGTCAAATGAATGTTAAGATAAAGAGGAGGAAACAGGTGTTGTAAAAAATAAACTAGTTCCAAAAGTGGAACATACTTATTCTCAATGCAAGGAGGTGCATGCAGGATATGGACTCTCAAGGGAATGTTTTCTCTTGGGATATAGGGTGTCAAGATACAAAGGATATAAACAAGGTTTTTCTTGGATGACGATGCATATTGCTGAGGTGATAAGCTTATAATGCAAAAGCAAGAACCATAAATAGCCTCAATACTGCAAGCAAGAGAATGAGGTGAAATTACAAATTAACACCAAAGAATCTCATTTTTCCTACATTTAGTCCCCAAGGCCCAAAAAAATATAAAACAATAGACAAAAGAACTTTTCTAGCCACTAGTGACTAGAGTGTTCCTTTTTCAAAATTAGTCCAGTTGGTCTAAAAAAGGGTTAAACTTACACCAAATAAACGTCATTTCAAATCCAATTGATGAGTGTGAAAGAGACAAGTTCACTCGACAATATTTTCACTTTTTGAGAGAGTTAAAAAAGATCTTAAACAAGACTCGAAGGATGTTGTTGTAAGCAACATATAATGGGGGAGGCCAAGGCTCCCGTGTAGGACTTTTGTCCAAAGTATGGAACTCACAGATAGTTGACACAAGCTTGGGAAAACCAAATATTTCCAAGTCAAGGAGGATAAAATACTCACATAGGTTACCTTATCTACAATATATTGAAGAATGCCCCTTATCTGGAAGGGTGTAGAAGAAGGAAGTCAAGGATCTACAAGATCATTCTGATAAAAGGAAACTACCCTAGGACTTGGAGGGAGTGTACTCGGAGAGAGTAGAATGCTGCCTTGTTTAGAAGGTACAAGACTATAAATTCTAAGGACATGGTTGAAGGATGCATCAACGTCCAAGAGGAGAGTGGGATTGAAAAAGATTACATCGACATTGTCATTTCCTTAGACTTTTCACTCTCCAAGAGAACAGTGGGATCGACTAAAGATTGCATTGGAAGGAAAACTTCTACAACCATTGGTTGAATAGGATGTCAGACAACAAGGTCAAGAGATGCATCACCCCCAAAAAATAAGAGTGGTGTCGGCCGAAGATTGTAGCGACACGACCATTGGTTGAACAGGATGCGAGACAACACGGTCAAGAGATGCATCACCCCCCACAAAGAAGAGTGGGTTCAACTGAAGATTGCACCAACACGACTGTTGTATCAACCAGAGAAGGACTAGAATGTTAGAAAACCAACTAAAATGTTATAAAACCAAACACGACTCAGAACCTGAAGGGCCCACGGGCAAGGAACATGCTTCTTGTACCCCAACAATAGCAGGGCACAAACGAGTAAGGTGATATCCTTTGCAAATCCTACCAATGAACTTGGGCTTAATATTTATACATTGAAGCTTCTCAATGATATGAATGCCCCCAACATGACTTGTAGTGGTTGGTGACATGATCCTAGCATGACTTGCAGAGGCTAGTAGCAAATCTCCAACATGACTTGCAAAGGCTGGTGATGAATGCCCAACATGACTAGCAGAGTTTGGTGACTAACCTTCAACATGACTAGAAGAGGTTGATGATGAATCCCCAACATGACTAGCAGAGGTTGGTGATGAATCCTGTAATGTACCTCAAAATTTACATAAAAAAAATATTTAATTGGGAACTTTGAATTGGTTCTGTGTCTTTAAATCTTTTCAATCATTCGTCAACCATAATGTACAACAGTGTTATTGCCTTTTACTCCTCTATCCTATTTTAACATAAAGTCATTGCTTCCTATTTCAGTATTGAGTTATATACGAACATAGATTCATAGCTAGGGATATCCTATTTCATTGCAACTTATTATTATCTATTGTTCTGTTTCCAAAACCACTTTATGATAAGGAGATGGAACTACTTAGTGTCACTTTCATACGAATGTGAGGGTTATAAATGTAAGGCCTTATGATGCTCATTCTGATATATATATCGTTATAGGATCTATAGGAGAGGTTAACATTATTCGGAAACAAAAGTTATTTGGGTATAAAATTGGGCATTAAACTTGCACATTGAATATAAAGCGCTCAGAGGCTAACTTGTGAAGGTTATGGTTATGATCGTGCTAACACAACTACTCGTTAGGTAACGACCAGGCTATCCACCTCATATAGTTAATGAAAAGGTAGTTGGGCTCAACATATAATGGTGTAGCAAGTCAGCCATCTGGTTACCTCACCATTAATACTCTGAACAACCAATATAGGTTGGAACCCTTGTTCCTTAAAGGCTTGTTTGCAACATTTAAAGTGACTGGGATATGTCTATTCGAATCAGAGATCGACTGGTGTGCCCTAATGAGATGTTGACACTTACCCTATATTAACATGGTCCAAGTACGAAGACCCCATTCCCTTTACTCCATGTGAAAGGTTACTCCTGCACTTTCACTTTCATTCTGGTTTTGGTTTGGTGAAGGAGGAAACACCGTCTCTGCCCATTTTTCATTTGCATTCTGGTTTTGGTTTAGTGAAGGAGGAGGGAACATCTCAGACCATTATTTTGTTTGGCTTTAGCATCGTGGACAAGCGTTTAGGATTCGGCCCCTGTGCCAGATGGGTCAAGATATTGGGTGGAACTTCTCGACGACAACTCTGCGCGGGGTAAGTTTAGCCTTGACTATTCTTTTACTTACGCAGTTGGGTCTTTCTGTATTGTTAGGTAGGTCTCTGCATGCTCCTGGTCCCGGTCAGTTCTTTGGTAGTATTCTTCGAGGTTAAAGTGAAAGGGTAGATGTTACCCTAGCCAGGTCTAGGTTTTCTACAGTTTAACCCCTTCTCTGTACTAGTCTTCCTGTCGAGGTCGAGCTATTCTCCTTTCTTGGAGGAACTTACTACGATGTCTGTTAGAAATGTGTATTCGGAATATGCTATATATATTTTTTTGCTTGAACTTTTGTTAATGGCCTAGTTTCCCAACCTTTTTGTCTTAGATGACAGAGTATCATGTCCAGGTTTCCCTTACTTGGGTGTGTAACAGACCTGTTGGCATACTGTTGAGATTGAGAGAATTTATGTGTTTAAATCGCTAGTGCCATTATGTTGATTAGGAGCGACATTCTCATGGCCGGAGGCGTTTAATCCTTCCTGTTCATATTTGAAATGTCACATTAATTTTATGTGTATTATTACTTTATGGTTGTTATACACAAATTCATTTTCTTTAGTGTTTTGAATAAGCCTAGTATTCATCTCTAATGATGGGCCCCTTGACGTGTAAGGGTACCCATCAGGGAGAGACAAAGGCCTCCTCCCCTTTCGGTCTGGGAGGCTCACGGGATAGCGCAATGGCAGAAGGCAAGAACACCTTTATAGTTAAGTATTCACCGGCCCACGTTCTAAATTATGTTATTTGATTTAATCATCTTTTTCTGTTGGATACATTATAATGCTTCACATTATTTCATGTAGGTGCAGTCACGCCGAAGCATGGGGACGCCCTCTTCACTCCTTCAAGAGGTATTTGGTTTCCAACACAGTGCCCTTCCATCTATTTCAAGTTTACATGCACCGATGTTCCAGGCTTTGTCCCATCCCTAATGTTTGAAGATTTTTAGCTCCAAGTTCTATATTCAGTTGATATAGGGTACGCCTTGATTTTGTATATAAACATTCTGGTACGAAGAAAAATTTACGCCAAGCTTGCACCTGGTTGGACTTGTGATATTCAGATAGTCGTTCTATTTAAGTAATATGATCTTTATGCTTTGAATATTATTTCATTGTGTAAATGGATTTCATTCTGTCACTTTTCATGTTCAATATTTTCCTCGGTATCTCCAAAAAATGATTTGTTATTACAGATTTGAATTCTCTAGTTATTTTCCAGAATTGAGTCTCACTGTTGATTACATGGTCCCTTCTCAAAATGATTCAGCTAAATACAATAGTATGTCGAAAACTAGCATAATAACATCTGGGCCTAAGGGTTTTGTTTTCCACCGGAATCGGGTGATCACTTCCAGATTTCGTTTAAGCATTGTAAATTTGCATTCTAATATAACACTAGTTTTTGGTAGGAGTTGAACCTGAGTCTTATTCCACCTTTTGCAAATTTGAATTACAAACTGGATGTATGCAATGGTTTCATGTAAATCATATGTCTGTGGGATTCCATCTAGATTTTTGGGGTTTCTCATATATAAATCGACAAGAAAAAATGTTTGTCCATTTGAGATTAAAAAAGATCAGGACTTCCAGAAATTTGGGTCTATTTTCCTTTCAAGTGATTTTCTTACTCCTTTATACTAGATACGCTATAGCATTGTACCTATGACAGAGGTTATATTATAGATGCGCCTTTAAACCTATGATAGAGGTTATAGTGTAGATGCGCCTTTAAATCACAGAGTCATTACTAAAGTACCCTCACTACCATGCTGATGTACATATACTTAATTTTCTGTAATGGGGTTTTGGTAAGTTTCTGAATTATATTCCTATGTAAATGTTTATATGTATATCTGTCTAGTTCCTTTTTCAAATACCTTGGTAATCAATTTACTCCAGCGTCATATTATATCATAGAGAACGCTCATTATATATATACATATATGTTCACGATATATTTATATACAGGTCGATATACATATCGATTAATACCCCTTTGATAAAGAGTATATTTACTTTGAATCTGGATTGGTATTCTCATTAGACGAGGATTATTGTATACTATAAACATATACAGGAAATGAAATCCACCACAACTATTGGTGCGTGTGGCTTCAAGTATTTATGCAAACAATTTTATTTTTATTTACTTAACAGAACTAAGAAGATAGTTGTAGTCTGTAATCCATTCTATTATGGGATTAGTAACTACTACAGAATTTGTTTTGTTGTTTGGTACATTCCAATATATTAGTAATTACTCAACATCACATCTAAATAAATCAGTCCATTTCTAGCCAACGACTATGAAGTAAAATGATAGATCTTTCCACCACAGCATTCAACCAGAATTCATACATAGAAGTAAAGAGATTGCAACACATGACATTTGACTAGGATAAGGTAGAGTTACATATCTGAACCAAATTTGCAGGAAGACAAAGGGAACAACCATGTTCCTCCCAACCATAGAAAAAGGCAGCCAATCTACTTGCCTGATTCACCCCCTAGCCTGACCATGAGTCCATGAGGGAAAACTTGAATCTCCTCTCCAGCAATATCCTCCAATTCCAGTAGTATCCCTCTTGCCTCACACTCACACAGTAGTGCTCATAAGAGAAAGAAACAGAGAAAAAATTTCTAGTCTTCCTTCCCAGCATACTTGGCAACATCCTGCCTCCTCACATATGTTATTTATTAATTTTCCTAGGAATTTTTTCCCTCCCATGAGAATTTTTGCAGCTTTCTAAATCCCTGATTTTCAAGGGCTGCCAATGGCCAAATCACTAATTTTCCACTTGTAACAATCAACCCAAAGTTAATTCCAATGTGTTTCCCACTCATGGAGTCATGGTTAGCTAAATTTAGCATGGTTGTTCCATTTGTCCTCCTGCAATCAATATAAAATATTATGTTTCCATACAAGTGTCATAGTCAAATAGTTAGTTGGGTCAAATCAGGTCTCTGCCCAATAGTCATAATAATTAATTACAATCATCAAACTCGAAATTTGAAATTGCCATAAATGGCAAAAAAATTCCAAATTCGAATTTACTAAAAACAGAATGAATTTTCAGGAGATTTAAATTTTAAAAATATTTATTTTTTTGGGACGTCACATTCTTTCCCCCTTCAGTAAAACACTATCCTCAGTGTTCGTTCCTTTCCTGGAACAAGATTGGATGATATTTTCGCAAATCTCCCGACAACTCCCAAGTGGCCTCCTCAGGACTAAAGTGCTTCCATTGCACCTTTACCTTAGCGATGACTCTGTTCCGAAGTGCTATTTATCTCCGTTCCAGAATGCACAGGGGTTCCACCTAGAACTCGCCTTCGGGTTCCACTTGCACCAAGTTCCAATCAATCATATGAGTAGGGTCATGAATATACTTTTTCAACAAGGAAATATGAAAAACATTATGAATTTTTAGATTAGCCGGGAATGCAAGTTGGTATGCTATGGGTCCAATTCGAGCTAGTATCTCGAAGGGTCCACAAAACTTGGGTTCCATCTTGGCACAATTTCCTAACTTCAATGAAATTCTTCAAGATTTTACCTTTAAATAAACATGGTTTCCCACTTGGAATTCCAAGTGTCTTCTTTTCTAATCTGCATAGCTTTTCTGTCTATCTTGTGCTTCTTTCAAATTCTGTTGTACCTTCCTTACCGTGTTTTCCATTTCTTGGAGCATCTCCGATCCCACCATGAGTCTATCAGCCGGGTTATCCCAGCTAATTGGAGTCGTACATTTCCTACGATACAATATTTCGAAAGCGCTCAATTTAGCAGAAGTCTGGTATCCATTGTTATATGCAAATTCTACCAAGTGTAGATAGTCTTCCCACTTGTTCAGTTTTGTTCTTATGTACATGCAAAGCATATCCTCCATGATTTAGTTTTTCCTTTTAGTCTATCCATCTTTGGGTGATAACTCGTACTAAAATTGTATTTAGCCCTGCAAACAATTCCTTCCAAAAGGCAGATGTGAATTTTATGTCTCTATCTGAAATCACCAATTTAGGAATACCATGCAGTGTAAAAAATTTCTTTCATGAATATTTCAACAATGTTTATAGCTTTAAAAGTAGATTTTACTGAAATAAGGTGTGCAGAATTACTGATTTTATCGATTGCCACCATAATAGAATCATTATGTTCCTGAGTTTTAGGCAAACCTGTTATAAAATCTAGCAATATGGTCTCCCACTTCCATTCTGGTATGGGTAATGGTTGTAATAGGTCATATGGATGTTGGTGTTCGGCCTTAACCCACTGACAATCTTGGCACCTATCCAAGTATCCTGCTGTTTCTCCCTTCATATTAGGCCAATAAAATAGTTTCCTAAGTGTTGTTATCGTTTTCTGGTAACCTGGGTGGCCAGAATATGGTTTCTTATGCACTTCATCCAAGATTGTTAATTTTAACCCTGTTGAATCTGGTATGTAAAGTCTATTTTTAAATCATAGCAGTCCCTTCTCTTCGATACTTAGATCTGGTTTCTCTGAGTTCGTAGTATTGTTCGGTATTTGTATCATTATTTTAGTATAGTTTTCGTCATCAATACCTGTCGTCCTTATTCTTTCTTCCAGATCACTTTCTACCCTACTAACATTCATCTCAAATAACCCATGATTCTTCTACTTATAGCATCTGCTACTTTATTTTCCTTACCCTTGATATTTCTGACCTTGAAGTCAAATTCGCTCAAGAAGGATTACCACCTTGCTTGCCTTGCGTTAAGATCTAGTTGGTTAAACAGATATTTCACCCTGCTATTGTCTGTTAATAATAGGAATCTTCTGCTCATTATGTAGTGTTGCCACATCTTTAAGGCGTGTATTATTGCTGCTAATTATAAGTCATGAGTGACATAATTTCACTCTTGTTCCTTCAATTTCTTGGACTCATAACAAATAATGTGTCCTTGCTAGGTTAGGACACCACCTAGTCCTTCTTTACTTGCATCAACACATACAGTGAAGTCTTTATATGGGTCTACTACTTTCAATATGGGTGTCATTGTCAATAACTCCTTTAGTTTGTTGAAACTATCTTGACATTTCTCTGACCAGTTAAACCTGGTTCCTTTCTTTTGTAATGATGTGATAGGGTAGGCTATCCTGGAAAACCCTTCTATAAACCTCCGGTAATATCCAATGATTCTCATGAATGACCGTATATCTGCTACATCTTTAGGTACTGGCCATTCCCTAATGGCTTTTGTCTTTTTCGGGTCTACGACAATGACCTCTGTTGAAATTACATGTCCAAGATATTGCATTTCTTTCTGATAGATGTCACACTTGTCAAAATTGGCATACAGTTTGTTCTTCTTTAACATTTGCAGCACTATTCCTAAGTGTTCCTCATGTTCCTCCTCCATCTTTGAATAGACTAGGATATCGTTGATGAATACTACCACAAACTTGTCCAAGTACTCACTAAAAATATTGTTCATTAGGTACATAAATGTGGTTGGGGCGTTAGTGAGTCCAAAAGGTATGACTACAAACTCATAGTGTCCATATCTTGTCTGAAATGTTGTTTTGTTTATGTCCTTGTCTTTTATTTGAACTTGATGATAACCGGATCGTAAATCCAATTTTGAAAAGATCTTGGCCCCCCTTACTTGATCGAATAGATCATTTATCATTGGTAAGGAGTATTTATTCTTAATACTCATTTTGTTCAATTGTCTATAATCGATACATAATCTTAGAGTACCATCCTTCTTTTTCACAAAGAGGACTGGTGCTCCCCAAGGTAAGACACTCGGTCTGATGTACTCCTTGTCCAACAATTCTTGTAATTGTATTTTTAATTCTGTCAGTTTTGGTAGACTCATCCGGTAAGGTGCCTTTGAGATAGGGGCATAACCAGGTAACAGATCTATGGAAAAGTCTATTTCCCTTCTAGGGGGTAATTCTGGTATCTCATCCACAAACATGTCACTGAAATCATGTAGGACAACAAGGTCTTTTAGTTTTGGCTTATCATCTTTTCCTAGCAGATTCGTTACCTGGATGGCATAAACTTGACATCCCTTCCTCATACATTTCTTGAGTTGCATTGATGAAACTTGTCTGACTGATACCGGTTTTGGTATACCTTGGGTTGTTCTAACAGTGCCAAAATCATCCTTATAGCTAAGTATCTTTGTATAGCAATCTAGTACTTCTTTCTGTTGTTCCAACCAATCCATCCTGATAATCATATCGTAAGATCCTAGTGGTAGGATGTTTAGAAGGGTCTTTATATTTTGACCGTCTAAGCTAAAATCAAAATCTAGAACAAACTCATCTACCTTTCTTTTAGTACCAGTCGCTAATTGTACAAGCCATGATTTTGCGTGTTTCAGTTTCTTAAGTTTGTTTGACTCTGCCACATTAGGTGTAATATAACTTAATGTAGCTCTAGGGTAAATTAAAACAGAGATTCGAGTGTCATTCATTTTACCTTTGATTTCTACCACCGAGGACTGGTGGTCATCTTGTCGACCATCTATGGCTGCATTTATCTGATGTAGGCTTCTGCCCACATCTCCTACTGTCGAGGCTTCCTGCAGATTATGAACAACAGTTCTATTTGTTGAACTCAAATGCAGACAGTTCCTCCTTATATGAGGCTCTACACATTCCCAACACTTTAATGGCTTGCGGGGGTTGTCTCCAAACTTCTTCATCCCCAGGTTTACTGGTTTACCACTACCTTGCGTATTTGAATGGTTGGAGTGAAAATCCTTTCTCGAAAAACTTTTTCTTTTATTCCGATAAGGAGTTGGTTGGTACCCTTTCTTCCACTGGTTCATTCGCTCTTGTTGCTTATCCTTCCATGCTTTGGGAAAATCTACCCACTTTTTATACTAATCGTAGCACATTCATGCCTTCCTGAATACTTTGCTCAAAGAATTGGGATTGTCAAACTCAATTCTTTCCTTGTAGGACTGTGGTAGACAACATAGAAATCACTGAATTTTTACTTTATCCTCATGGATGTACGATATGAACCTTAGCAGCTCCAAAAATTTATTTATAAGGTCCTCCATTGCCATTTGTCCAAGTCGTAACTCATAGAACTCTTTTTTCTTCCTTTCATAGCAACTTTCCGAAAGGTATTGTTTCTTGAAATACTTTTTAAAGTCAGACCATTCCAATTATTTTTCCTTTAGGTCGTTGGACAATTTCAGGTCCTGCCACCAAATGCTAGCCTTCCCTTTCAGATTGTAGATGGACATTCTGACCTTCATGTTGCTAGAATAGTTGTATATCTAGAAGTATTTTTTGATGTCCAACAACCATGCTTCAACATCCTGTCTCGCCTTGGATTCTCCATCAAAAGTAGCTGGTTTAATTTTTTTAAATTCTCCTTTGAGGTGGTCTACTTGTTTTCTTTTTTTGTCCGATTTAGTTTTTTCTTCTTCTGAGGGTGTTCCTTATGACAAAATATCTCCTTTTTCTATTTCCAGCCCTGAGTTCTTGGAGGCCCTTTTTCTGACTTCTTCCTCGTGGTTATCATCTTTTGGGATTTTCTTGGTAACTATACTGTGTAGCAGGACTTCATTTATCTCTTGTTGTTCCTATTGTGCCTTTTTCAATTTTTCATTGTCTGCTTTGAAAATCTGTAATTCAACAATAAGGTTCCTCATTATTTCTAACACTTCTATGGGTGATCTTCCATCACTATTCTGTCTTGGATCTCTAGGGGGTCCTTGTTGCAGGTTTTCTCCCATCCTGACTTCTACATCCTCCTGAAATGTCATAATGAACACAAAATAGAAATAGCTTTCTGTTTGTAACCATACGACTTTTATTAGTTTTACATAAATCGAAATATATATACTAAGCAGCTATTGTGGCCCTGTTCAGGTCCAATGTTGTGACCTTTTTTCTCTGATACCATATGTAATGTACCTCAAAATCTACATAAAAAAATAAATTAATTGGGAACTTTGAATTGGCTCTGTGTCTTTAAAGCTTTTCAGTCATTCGTTAACCATAATGTACAATAGTCTTATTGCCTTTTACTCCTCTATCCTATTTTAACATAAATTCATCGCTTCCTATTTCGGTATTGAGTTATATACGAACATAGGTTCATAGCTAGGGATATCCTATTTCGTTGCAACTTATTATTATCTACTGTTTCGTTTCCAAAACCACTTTATGATAAGGAGATGTAACTACCTAGAGTCACTTTCATACGAATGCGAGGGTTATAAATGTAGGGCCTTATGATGCTCATTCCGATATATATATCATTATAAGATCTACATGGAGAGGTTAACATTATTCGGAAACACAAGTTATTTGGGTATAAAATCGAGCATTAAACTTGAAACTTGAATATAAAGTGCATAAAGGTTAACTTGTGAAGGTTATGGTTATGATCGTTCTAACACAACTACTCATTAGGTAATGACCAGGCTATCCACCTCGGATGGTTAATGCAAAGGTAGATGGATTCAACATATAATAGTGTAGTAAGTCAACCATCCAGTTACCTCTCCATTAATACTCTGAACAACCGATATAGGTTGGAACCCTCGTGCCTTAAAGGCTTGTTTGCAACATTTAAAGCGCCTGGGATATGTCTATTTGAATTAAAGCTCGACTGGTGTTCCCTAATGAGATGTCAACACTTACCCTATATTCACATGGTCCAAGTACGAATACCCCATCCCCTTCACTCCATACGAAAGGTTACTCTTGCACTTTCACTTTCATTCTAGTTTTGGTTTGGTGAAGGAGGAAACACCATCTCTACCCATTTTTCCTTTACATTCTGGTTTTGGTTTAGTGAAGGAGGAGGCAACGTCTTAGACCATTCTTTTTTTTGGCTTTAGCATCATGGAAAAGCATTTAGGATTCAACCCCTGTGCCAGATGGGTGAAGATCTTGGGTGGAACTTCTCTATGGCAGCTCTGCATGGGGTAAGTTTACCCTTGACTGTTCTTTTACTTACGCATTTGGGTCTTTCTGTCTTGTTAGGTAGGTCTCTGCATGCTCCTGGTCCCGGTCAGTTCTTCAGTAGTATTCTTCGAGGTTAAAGTGAAAGGGTAGGTGTTACCCTAGCCAGGTCTAGGTTCTTTATGGTTTAACCCCTTCTCTGTACTAGTCTTCTTGTCGAGGCCGAGCTATTCTCCTTTCTTGGAGGAACTTACTACGATGTCTGTTAGAAATGTGTATTCAGAATATGCTATATATATATTTTTGTTTGAACTTCTGTTAATGGCCCGGTTTCCCAATCATTTTGTCTTACATGATAGAGTGTCATGTCCGGGTTTTCCCTTACTTGGGTGTGTAACAGACCTGTCGACATACTTTTGAACTTGAGAGAATTTCTATGTTTAAATCTCTACCACCACTATGTTGATTAGGAGTGACGTTCTCATGGATGGAGGCATTTAATCCTTTCTGTTCATATTTGAAATGTCACATTAATTTTATATTTATTATTACTTTATGGTCGTTATACAAAAATTCATTTTCTGTAGTGTTTTGATTAAGACTAGTATTCATCGCTAATGATGGGCCCCTTGATGTGCGAGGGTACCCATCAGGGAAACAAAAAATCCTCCTCCTCTTTCAGTCTAGGAGGCTTACGGGATAGTGCGATGGCAGAAGGCAAGAACACCTTTATAGTTAAGCATTCACTAGCCCACTTTCTAAATTCTGTTTTGTGATTTAATCATCTTTTTCTGTTGGATACATTATAATGCTTCACATTATTTCATGTAGGTGCGGTCACGCCAAAGCATGGGGATGCCCTATTCACTCCTTCAAGAGGTATTCGGGTTCCAACACAATGCCCTTCCATCTATTTCAAGTTTACATGCACAGATAGTCCAGGCTTTGTCGCATCCCTAATGTTTGAATATTTTTAGCTCCAAGTTCTATATTCATTTGATACAGGGTATGCCTTGATTTTGTATATAAACATTCTGGTACAAAGAAAAAATTACGCTGAGCTTGCACCTAGTTGGACTTGTGATATTCAGATAGTCGTTCTATTTAAGTAATATGATCTTAATGCTTTGAGTATTATTTCTTTGTGTAAATGGATTTCAATTTGTCACTTTTCATGTTCAATATTTTCCTCAGTATCTCTGAAAAACGATTTGTTATTACAGATTTCAATTCTCTAGTTATTTTCCAAAATTGAATCCCACTATTGATTACACTGTCCCTTCTCAAAATGATTCAGCTAAATACAGTAGTATGCCAAAAAATAGCATAATAACATCCATGCCTAAGGGTTTTGTTTTCCACCGGAATTGGGTGATGACTTCCAGATTTCGTTTAAGCATTGTAAACTTGCATTCTGATATAACACTAGTTTTTCGTAGGAGTTGAACCTGAGTCTTATTCCACCTTTTGCAAATTTGACTTACGAACCTGCTGTATGCAATGGTTTCGTGTAAATCTTATGTATGTGGGATTCCTTTGAGATTTTTGGGGTTTCTCATATATAAATGGACAAGAAAAAATGTTTGTCCATTTGAGATTAAAAGAGATCAGGACTTCCAGAAATTCGGGTCTATTTTCCTTTCAAGTGATTTTCTTACTCCTTTATAATAGATACCCTGTAGCATTGTACCTATGACAGAGGTTATATTGTAGATGCACCTTTAAACCTACGATAGATGTTATATTGTAGATTAGCCTTTAAACCACAAAGTCATTACTAAAGTACCCTCACTACCATGTTGATGTACATATACTTAATTTTCTGTAATGGGGTTTTGGTAAGTTTCTGAATTATATTCCTATGTAAACATTTATATGTATATCTGTCTAGTTCCTTTTTCAGATACCTTAGTAATAAATTTACTCTAGTGTCATATTATATCAGACGGAATGCTCATTATATATATACATATATGTTCACGATATATTTATACAGGTCGATATACATATCGATTAATACCCCTATGATAAAGAGTATATTTACTTTGAATATAGATTGTTATTCTCATTAGAGGAGGCTTATTGAATACTATAAACATCTATAGGAAAGGAAATCTTCCACAGCTATTGGTGTGCGTGGCTTCAAGTACTTATGCAAGCAAATTTTATTTTTATTTACTTAACATAACTAAGAAGATAGTTGTAGTATGTAATCCATTCTATTATGGTATTAGTAACTACTACATAATTAATTTTGTTGTTTGGTACATTCCAATATCTTAGTAATTACTCAGCATCACATCTAAATAAAAGAGTCCATTTCTAGCAAACGACTATGAAGTAAAATGATAGATCTTTCCACCATAGCATTCAACAAAAATTCATACATAGAAGTAAATAGATTGCAACACATGACATTTAACTAGGATAAGGTAGAGTTACATATCTGAACCAAATTTGCGAAAAGACAAAGGGAGCAACCACATTCCTCCCAACCGTAGAAAAAGGCAACCAATCTACTTGCTCAATTCACCCCCTAGCCTAACCATTAATCCATGAGGGCGAATCGAAATCTCCTCTCCAGCAATATCCTTCAATTCCAGTAGTATCCCTCTTGCCTCACACTCACACAGTAGTGCTCATAACAGCAAGAAATAGAGAAAAAATTCATAGTCTTCCTTCCCAGCATACTTGGCAGCGTCCTGCCTCCTCACATATGTTATTTATTAATACTCCTAGGACTTTTTTCCCTCCCATGGGAATTTTCACAGCTTTCTAAATCCTTGATTTTTAGGGGCTACCAATGGACAAATCATTGATTTGCCACTTGTAACAGTCAGCCCAAAGTTAATTCCAATGTGTTCCCCACTCATGGAGTCATGGTCAACTAAATTTAACATGGTTGTTCTATTTGTCCTCCTGCAATCAATATAAAATATTTTGTTTCCATACAAGTGTCATAGTCAAATAGTTAGTTGGGTCAAATCAGGTCTCTACCCAACAGTCATAATAATTAATTACAATCATCAAATTCGAAATTCAGAATTGCCATAAATAGCAAAAATTTTCCAAATTCGAATTTACTAAAAACGGAATGAATTTTTAGCAGATTTAAATTTTAAAAATATTTATTTTTTTGGGATGTCACAAATCCCTAACATGAATAGCAAAGGTTGGTGATGTATGTGCAGTGTGACTAGCAGTGACTAGACTTGATCCCCCAACATGGCTTGTAGCGGTTGGTTGTTGGTATTCAACATGACTTGTAGAGGTTGTCGACCAATCTCCAACATGACTATCAGAGGTTGGTGATATAATTCCAGTATGAATTGCAGTGATTGGATTGGCGGTGGTTGGTTGCGGTATTTGAGACCAAGGTTTTGGGAAACACTAGTTTTGAGAAATTGTAGGCTAGGAAGGGTTCTCATATACACCATGGTTTTGAGAAATTGTAGGCCACGAAGGGTTCTGGTATACACTTACAATACGAAGTGACCTTTGGTTTCATCTTCCAAGAGATCAGAATGACTCTTCCTATTCACCTATGACTCTTCATCTTTCTCCTAAGATAATAAATTTACAATGCACCATAATCCCAAGGACTAGGTATCTAACAACCCTAACAATAATTGAGGGTTAAGGTATGAAAAACCCTAACTGTATCCATAAATTGTTATTTAGATATGTTAAAAAATGGGCCAGTAGGAAGAGAATGGGATCCATTATTTTTGTATTGTTATT
>SNQJ01S0140376.1:25784-41570 GCA_010110895.2 Picea sitchensis | reverse complement strand
TTTAGATATAATATTTACATAAAAATATTTTTAACTCTCTCTTCTTGTAATTGGATCCATTTCAAATGATTAAAAAGTATTCTTAAAAATAAATCTTAATATTTGATAAATCTTGAATTAAAAATAAATTAACATTGATTTTGTATTAGTCACTAAAATGTTCAAATAATAAAATGAAATATTTTTTTTTTTTTTTTTTGAAATCTTTTGCATAGCTTTTATAAATAATTGGAAGATCTAAAGATAATTTTTATATTGAGTCTTGTTAATATAAAATTATATAATAAAATAAATTCTAATTTTAGGTAATGTTTGATCATAAAAAAAATTAATTATAATTCAAAATATTTATTTTCTTTGAAATTAATTATAATATAAAATTTAATAAAAAAATCCTTATTTTCTTTTAATTTTCGACTCTTTTGACATTTATATAGATAAATTAAAAATCTTGTTTGAAAAATATAAACATATTTTCTACCCATTCCCCAAAAATGTTTTTTTAATATAAATATCATAAAATTACTTTCATCACACGCTTAATTAAAGTTATAATGTATTAAAAAGGATTTTATGTTTTTTTTAATATAAATATCATAAAATTACTTTCATCACAAGCTTAATTAAAGTTATAATGTATTAAAAAAGATTTTATAGTCATTTGGAAGTTGGAATGCTTATTTTTTAATTAGATTTCCTTAAAAATAAAATTCATTTAATAGATTTATTAATCAAATGAATATATATAATTTTGAAAATGGACATTCTTCCAACTTTTGAATAATATGCACAAATATCTAACACCATAAGTATTTTATAATTAATAATATTAAAATAAAATTTTAACGTGGATGTTCTACGTGCTTATGTCTTCTTTCAATCCTTGTCATAGACAAAATTGCCATATTTTTTAAGCAAAATAAGAGTGTATTCTTTCGGCTGGTAATTCCTGGAAACATTGTACGGTTGGCGTTAGCGGAATGACATAGCCCCACATCCCATCTCTCTTTTGTCTGAAGTCATGCCAGCGTCTTATATTCAAACTCAGTGGTAAATTACTCGCCATCATTTCCTTTTGGCACTATTGAAGGGATACAGTTAAAAAGTCACATGGCTTCCCAAAGAGACATGCAACTTTATTTGATAAAGGCCAGAGGTACAGGAGTGAACCGGCCAAATTAGAATATTCCTATGATGATTCCAATCAAAATCGTGTACCGTTGTTCGATCACATAGTGTCGATGGCATATACAATTGAATTGTTGGCTCTTACGATGCATGCGCACGTCCTTAGTGTTGGGGTTGAAAACCCAAGGTTCGTAAGGCATAGACATATCAATCCTTAGCAAAAAAAAACTGAAGAAAGTCTCATTTGAGACGACATGAGAATCACAAAGATCATATATGGGCTTGTGTAAGTGATGAATGACTAATTACAGAACAATCCATCAGAGACATAAATTTATTTGACGTATGATCAACACATCATAATATATGAATCAGTGCACCTTTATTGTCTTTAGTCAACCATTCATAGAAATACATTAAGCAACTCATCAATTGACAACAACAGAACATTGGGATCTTATACATTATCCCAGTATTATAGTACATAGCGTTGTGCGCTTTCTTTCAGAGTCTGTAGATATTACAGACCCAGACTCACAACCAGAGACATTACAAAACATAGGTTTAGAGCGAGTTCAAGTACATTGATAAGAACAACATTGGTTAACGAGTTGGATAGCTAAAATGACTACCTCTCTTTTTGTCGTCGTTGCTCCCTTTTATCTTCTTCTCGACTATGGCGCTCTATAGATTTCAGTTGTGACCCACTTGCTCCTCTGTCTGCAAGTACCACACGCTTTTGTAACCCACATGAATTCCATGTAGCCTCTTTGGAGTCGTGACAATCTTGACTCCTTTGTTAGCTCATCTCCTTACTATTCCATGATCTCTCGTGCTGCTTGAAGTAATCATTCGGGAATATTTCCTGAATATTATTTTCTTGATTCTGGTGTGAATGTTGTGTTTTTTTAATTTCTAACGTGCATCACAAAACTCGGTCTGACACACATTGACAGAACTTGAACTGGCATGCATTAGAAAATTTTGAATAGGCATGAATTAGAAAATTTTGAACCGACGTGCTCATGCCTCCTGTCACCTACTGTGCAACTACTTGAGTCTGTGTAAAACATGGAATAGACACACACAACTTCATGTGTGCATGCGTGCACAATATTTACCCAAAAAATTGGGTGCCAATAGATGCCCACTCCTATTATTTGGCTCATCCTCGAGCCAAGTGCCTCATGGAGTGATTGATGCAATAGACAAAAACGTCTTCATGAGCTCCTGAAAGAACTCCTTGAATTGTCTATCAGACTCATTAAGAGTGTCATGAAGTTCCTGGGTAAGCTTAAAAACCTCATCTGTATCGACTATTGTGACCTGAGGGGCTGTCAGGTCCATTGTTTCCATCTTCTTGATCAAGGGGGTAGCAACGACCTATGCGTTTATCAACTGAGTATAAAATATTAAGGCCTTAATGATCACAATAATGATTAGTTCTGAGATGCTTTGTTGCTCATCCTGGATGGTAGCAATATCCTTAGTTTTGGTCGTAATAGCTCCAATCGCAGCTTGGCACTTGCTAGGAGGTAGAGAAGCCAAGCTACTCTTTTGTTTTACGACCTTAGTCTTTGTTGCACGAACTCTGTAATCAATGGTACTTAATTTGGGGGGGTTCTGTAGATGATTCCATAAAGTGAAGCTATGTTCGACCACCCCCAAAAATTTCTTTAGTCTATGCTGGTCATCTTGGATGATTTTTTTGGCCAATGCAATATTTTTCTGCAGCTGGATCACCCGAGGGTTGTCTGTTGGAGTGTCGGGCAGAGGGCCATAAGTTCTGAATCTAAATTTTGTAGACGGGCCTTAACGAATGAGACTCTGATACAAGGGGGGCATGTCATGATCAACTTCTATGATATTTTGTATCTACGCGTATAACCTGTCCACCATCCCTAGGTACTGTACAATGGATATGTCATTTTTTATGGCATGGAAAGATTTATGTTGTCATACTTTAAGTGTGATATGTTGAGGTTTCTATACATGCACGAGTCTTATTCTTTTGGGGGATCACATGTCATGATTCATGCGCACCCCTGCATTGGTTCACCCTCAGTTAATTCACCGCAACGACCCCTGGTCAGTCACGACTCTTCTTCACACATTTCCAACTGCTAAGTTTCCACCATAGAGGAAATGGACTTGACCTGTCTATATCTAGTGGCATTCCCTAATGAACCATTACTTCCTCACTATTGCACAACCCATCTATTTTCTCAATGGGGTTTAAGGGGATTGAATGGGTGGACATTCTTTCTATTACAACATATTGAGTAGTCGTATCCATCCTTCACACACGTTTCTCCCTTACCTATCCATTATAAAATCGAGGAACCAGGAGGACAGACTGCTTTCTCGGTAGTGCATGTTGGGCCTTCAAATATCGATTTCTTTCCCCATGTCGATGCTTGTCTACCTAGCATCATTCGCAAGAACACATATACTGATGGATATGCACCCCTGACTTGAACATTTCTCTTAGTGGATCCTCCACATTTGCCCATTCTTGAATATGTTCTCGATGCACAACCCACCATTGTGCGGGTATTCCTATTAACATTGTATCGAGGGTGTGTACCGAATGGTATTAGAGAATGTGTTGTATCCAAGCAATAAATGCGTCCATCGAAACCGACCCATTGAACTGGTAGGACCCAAAACTTCTTCATGCACTTCCGTGGTAATGCAGGTGCATCTCCTTGTCGAGACTTTATAAAGCTTATTCTACCTATTTGGAGTTGTGGGAATATTAAATACTTTTCCAACTCATCTCCTTACTTCTCCACGATCTCCCATATTTTTAGAGGATTCATTTTTTGATTCTGACGTGCATGATGTTTCTTCTTACTTTCTGACCTGCATCACAAAAATCGGACGTATGCACATTGGAAGAACTTGAACTAGCACACATGCCTCTTGTTACATATTGTGCAGTTGCTTGAGTGCGTGCAAAAACTAGAATATGCATGCACAACTTCATTTGTGTGCACAGGAGATATTTACCCAAAACTTTGGATGCCAACACCAATGGGCTAATATTCCATGTTTTTTTCAAAAAAAGATTGGTCAATTTAATCTTTTTAAAAAAAGATTAGCCTAAATTAGGATAAAGTTATTTAACCTTAAAAATCTTCAAAATTTTATAACAACTATATAAAACTGTTCGAAATTTGAATATCTTTACAAAAATACTGCTAAACATTTTATAGTTTCATATTAAAAACTAACAAGATTTGCCAAGATTTTTATTATTTAAAACAGATTTCCATCCTTCAAATTTTCCATGCTCATACATTAAGCATGCCCAAAAAACTTAAACACATCTTTACTGTTTTAATGTTTTGTTTATAAAGACATTCATAGACTAACATAATGGAACATATTAAATGCCAAAAACACTTGAAGTAAATGTTTCCATATGTTAGGCAGTGGAAGCGAAAATGTAACAAGATTCTAATAGTAAAGAGAATAAAACCAAGATTTAACCTAACACAACAACAATCACACAATTGACACAGTGATTTATGTTGAAACCCAATACGGGAAAAAACCACGAGGCAATGATAATCAGTTTCTTATTATTCAAGGGAGAATTACAATATCCAATCACATGCATACAACCATCCTCTCCTCATACACGACACTCCACAATATTGCGTATTGCTCACACATTGCATTGCACTGCACTCTCACCTCTATGGGTATGCTCATATATATAACATCTATCACAAAGTTACACGAACTGATCATAAATAGATCACATAGATACACAACTTGTTCACTAAAGAGTGCATGCATGCAGAATCTAAACTTAGTTGATGTACATGTGCATGTGCATGCTACCGCATGGAAAATTAGTTGGCACTTTTCCAACAATTTCCACCTTGAAAACAATTTGCTTGATTTAGTATGCCCGAATTAATTCATCACCTTTTCTACAAGCCAAGAGAATCCAAACGCCATCACAATTCCACAGCTTCTGTAAAAATATTATTACGTGAACATGCCTGCACAATTCACTCCAATATGGACCATTCTACCTCCATTAGTAACCTGTCTAATAAATCGATGCACTTATCCCATTTTGATACACTAGAATGTTAGTCAAATGCACAATACTTTGACCACCATGGAACACCACATCATGTACCTTCCCAAACTTACCCAATAAATCCTTGCATTCTTGCACGACATAACTTGAGGTAGGTATCCTCTTGTCAAAATCTCATGAATCATAACCATAGACTAAATCACTGCAACCACTGTAGGTGATACTTGTGATTATGAGTTTGAAGCAGCCATTTCCATGCTCTTCACATGGTTTTTTCATGTGTCTACTGACAACACCAACTGCATGTGAAATGCTAACCATTTCCTATCGCAATCATCAAACTTCCTATGAGCATATAATACTTGAGACATATAACCCTTTTCTTCTTCATCGGTTAGAACATAAACCTAAAAAGAACTTACAATGGAAAGCCAAAGAGATTTTACCGGTTTCACATTATTCACACCGAATTTCCTAAGTATCTTCATCACATACTTCTATTGTGATAACCAAGCTTACCATATTTCATATCTCTATGTATTTCCATGCCCAAGATTTATTTTGTTACTCGGAGATCCTTCATAACAAACGTCCTAACCAACTAAGCCAAACTGTTGATCTCAAACATGCTTGTTCTTTATACAAGAATAACATTTAATGCCAAGATAATAAATATACCATAAACACAATGGTTATATTCACTTCTTGTAAAACATTTCTCACCATGAAGGAATCAAACATCTTGTACCATTTACTTGGCATGCTTCAGGCCATACAATGATTCATTAGTTTGCAAACAAATATTCTGTTGCGATTTTGAACTAACCTTTTTGGTTGTTCCATATACACCCCCTTTTACAAAAAAATCCATGTAAAACAATTTTAATATCTAGCTATACTAACTCAATATCAAGTAACACAACTAGTGCTAACAGAACATGAATATAAACAAGATTTTAACAACTGGTGAGAAACTTTCATGGAAATCAATACCTTCCAAATACTCTTCTCCTACCAGTCATGATTTGAACCTTTCATCTTTTACTATGTTTGATTTTATAAAAGGATATTCATCAAACACTGCATCTTTGTCCATGATGATTCTGTGGGAAGTAGTATCTCACATTCTGCATCCCTTAACATCATCACCATATCAAATATCTACTTGTTTGATCTGGATCTTACATAGAATGTTGATAAGCATCAAAACCAAATGATTTCACGTTTCAGTAATCACTAGATGACCTATTCATACCTCTTCCAAAATCTTCTAGTATTTTGCAATCGATGGTGACCAAGTTACTAGATAGCACAATTGCTTCTATCCACAACTATTCCTGCAACTTGGCATTACTGAACATGCCTAGTCGATCACAACTTCCTTGCAATACTTTCCAAGTTCCATGGATATGAACCTACCTTCATCATATATTCTAAAACACTTGATTGACCTGTCAACACATGATCCATAATCGGATCCAGGAGCCTAACAGGGCTCAAAAAGGCTCAAAAATGAAAGTTCTCAGAATCAGACGAAACCAATTCCACTGCGACTGGGTGGTTTCACTGATTCTGGCCATATATTCACTTTCTCAAACAGGCGATGTATACGAGAGTTATCACACTCTGACCGTTTTCCGAGACAGCCAAAAAGTCAACAGTAAAAAAAGTCAATGCTGATGTCATCCTGTTGATGTGGTAGAGGTACAGTTGACAGATCATATAGTTGACATGGACCAACCAGGAGGTGACATGTGTCAGCACTGAAAGGGTGACATGTGGCACACTCGTACAAGTGGCAGCTATAGTTAGTGGACACGTGGCAGACAGGTGTGCTGATGTGGCGATTGATGACAGGGACCAATAGTATGTTGACACGTGGGCGAATCCCGTTTTGACAAGTGGCAAGTTATTGACAAAGTTCGTGGTGCCACATGGCCTAGACATGGGCTTCCACGTGGCACATGGTTACTGGTTCGTGGATTGTTTGCAAAATTATTTGGAGTTAGTGAGAATCAAACCATAGACCTCTTCAACTAGCATAGTGACTTCACCAAAGGCCGATTACCATTGTGTCGTGCATGTTTCTTATTATACCATTGTTACTTGATTTCAATTAAAGTGTAAAATGTGGTGTAATGGAGGTCAAAGGGGGTTGGGGCTAAGCCCCAACCCGCAGCTTTAACAACACATATGACCACACCTTGGCATCGGGCGCTCCACTCCATATGTGGGCATGGTTAGGACGTTGGTTCTAGCCCCAGATATTATGGGTTTGGACATGACCGTTTCCCCATATATTGGCGTGCAGATATTCCTTTAGCCCTATGTTTTGGGGGTTTCCCCAAATATGCACCATACGACCGTGTATTTTGGAGGAGAGGCCAGTACGCAGCCCCTAAAGGGCTGGCGCATGACCATATTGTTACTGCATGTGACCATTATAGGGGTCGCGCACTGGGTATGAGGGGCTTAGACCTATTATTAACATAAAGTGGGTTTTATGTTATAGTTTTGGATTATATTTTGATTTTTATGCCTGTTAATAGTGGATTTTGCCCATTATTGGGAGATATTGGACTCTTTTCGAGCCCAGATTTTGGGAGGAATCTGGGGATGGATAACAAACTTTAGATCTATAAAAACCAGGCATGTTTGAGGCCATGGAGGATAGTCAGATCATATTTATGCTGAAGGGAAGCCAAGCCAAAGCCATTTTTATGCAGGGAAACTGTTGAGGAGCAGACGCTTGCGGGCCATTTCTAGGAGCTTCGATCATCCGTTTTGCGTGCCATTTCTTCTGCTGGGTTCTAGAGATATGGAAGAAAATGACTAGATCATTATTGTAGCCTAATGGCACTACTACGATGTATTTTGTGAGATTTGAACAGAAATAAAGAAGCTTCCCCCACTGAAACAAAAGGCCCTGAGACATAGGCAATTTTGTGTCGAACTTCATTATCACTTCTCTTATTATGGTTTGTTGTTCTTATTACTTCAATTCAGATCTGTATATTGTTTTTTGGCTTCTATGTTTCCTCATTAAATTAATCCTCTTTCATTCAACTTCTTAAATGGTTAATGAACACATGTAATTAATAACTCAACCACATTCATTAAAAGATATTTTTCAGATCAAGTGGTATCAGAGCTAGTTGACATTTGGATTTGAGTTTTGCAGGTTAACTAGGGAAAAGCTACAACGTGGTGAAGGTGAACTTGTTGCAGAGAATCCATTAATTGGATTGAGAAAGAGAGCTTCTCACAACGAGAACATGGCATCAGAAGAAGGGCTTTCTCAGGATGAGAAAGAGTTTCGGAAAACTTTCCTTGCTATGTCGGAGATGGTGAAAGTTTTGTATGAGAATTACTTGGAACGAAAAAGACCAAATTTGGGTGAATCTTCAAAGGGAAAAAGTTAAGAGGAAGAGGATCCTCCTCAGATTCCTCCTTCACCTTCATCATCACCTCCTTCTTCTCCTTCTTCTTCAAGTTCAAGTTCTAAATCTAATGCAAAGAAACATGTTCATAAGCATAAGAATGAAATGACATTGTTAAAACTTGATGTTAAATTTGAGTTACCCATATATGATGGTGAAGCTAATGCAGAGGGACTTGACAATTGGGTCAGGTAGATGGAGGTTTACTGCAGTGTGCAATAGATCAAGGATGAGGCCACACAAATCAAGTTGGCATCTTTGAGACTTGTAGGAACAACTCTCATCTCGTGGCAAATCAAGTTGCAAAATGGAACACAACAAGTGGGTAATGTATTTCCATCATGGCAAAGCTTCATTTTTGTACTTAGGAAACAATTCTATCCTTTGGGTTATAAAGAAAAAGCATTAATTGAATGACAATATTTAAAACTAAGGAAAGGACAAACAATGCAAGAGTATACTGATGGCTTTCGAAAAATGGCATTGATGTTAGATATCCCTTTACATACACAGGAAACCCTTATGAAGTATATAGGAGGTTTACCTGCACATATTAGAAAGGCTGTATTATTGTTTGGACCCACTAACCTTGATGAGGTTTTTGTTCAAGCAATGTATATTGAAGCAGGGAAAGCAGGTGTGTCAGGGGAATCGTCTTCAAGAAAAGAGGAAAAGAGGAAGTGGCATGGAAAACATGGAAATGTAGTGGCAAGAAAGGACGAGAAGCCCTCTTGCAAGCATTGCAAGAAAGACGGACATGATGAGGACAGATGTTGGCAGTTGCATTCTGAGAAGAGGCCAAAGTGGTTCAAGGAAAAGAAGGGAATGCAAAGAGTGGCAGCGACAACAATACCCATAGACTTGGGATCGGATTCAGGTGATGAATCAAAGATCTCATTGGTTGGTATGACAGGTAAAATTGGTGAAGGCATTGATTGTAGAATTAGCTTGTTTCATATAAGGACCATCATGCGACACACTAAAACAGACACATTAATCAACAGTGGATCTCAAGCTAATCTAATCTCAAAAGAATTGGTTAAGCAATTGGGGTTAAAAACACAAGCACATCATAAGCCTTACACACTTAAATGGATAAGCAATCATCATCAAATGCACATAACAAAGCAATGCATAATCAAATTTGCAATTTCATCCAAGTATGTGGACAAGGTAACATGTGATGCAATGTCATTAAGTGAATGTGCGGAATAGTACTTAGGTAGTCCATACTTATATGATAGTAAAGAAATATTCTCTGAGGACAAAGAAGCATTATAAATTATCCAAAGCAGGTCAAGATTATGTGTTTCATGCTCATCATGTAAAGGAAAATAAAACACTTCAAACAATGGAACAATTAAAGAAGTCCCGATTTCAAACAAGCAACAAAACCAATAATTGTTTCAAATGAAGTAATCAATCTTAAGCAAAAGAACAAGAAATGATTGTTGAATGGAAATCAATCATAGAGGTTGCTTCAAGATAAGCTCATGTCGTGCAAACATTACAAGTATATCATCGACTCATTTGCGGTTGTCTTTTTTATGCTATCATTAGTAATGTTGTCTACATGGATGATAGTGAGTTCATCAATATGAGTTTAAGTGGCTAACAATATGTTGTCGGTTGTCATGATTGTGTTACAATTGATCTTGATAAGAATTGAGTGCGGGATAGAGTTGAGAGGCAGAGGACAAGGGTGGCTATCCAAGCTTGTTGACATTAGAGTAACCTTTAGGGACCCAAAATTTCCTTTAGTGGGGAGGTGTGATCGAGGAGAATGGATCTAGGAGCAAATGAAGTAATCAATCTTAAGCAAGAACAAGAAATGATTGTTGAATGGAAAATCAATCATAAGTTGCTTCAAGATAAGCTCATGTCGTGCAAACATTACAAGTATATCAGCTCATTTGCAGTTGTCTTTTTTATGCTATCATTAGTAATGTTGTCTACATGGATGATAGTGGCTTCAATAATATGTAACAGGGTTCAAATGGCTAACAATATGCTGTCAGTTGTCATGATTGTGTTACAATTGATCTTGATGAGACAGGTGCACAGGATAGAGTTCAGAGACAGAGGACAAGCCGGGTGGCCTATCCCAAGCTTGTTGACTGGTCAGTAACCTTTTAGGGACCAAAATTTCCTTTAGTGGGGAGGTGTGATCCAGAATCGGATCTAGGAGCCTGACAGGGCTAAAAAAGGCTCAAAAATGAAAGTTCTCATAATCAGACGAAAACTAATTCCATTGCAACCGGCTCGTTGTGCTGATTTTGTCCATATATTCACTTTCTCAAACAGGCGTCGTATGCGAGAGTTATCACACTCTGACTGTTTTCCCAAATAGCCAAAAAGTCAACAGGTCAACTATAAAAGTCAATGCTGACGTGGTAGAGGTACAGTTGACAGATTGTACAGTTGATGTGGACCAACCAGGAGGTGACACATGTCACCACTAAAAGGGTGACACGTGGCACACTCATACAGGTGGCAGGTACAGTTAGTGGACACATGGCAGACAGGGGTGCTGATGTGGCGATTGATGACAGGGACTAACAATATACTGACATGTGGGCAAATCCTGTTTTGACAAGTGACAAGTTGTTGACAAAGGTTGTGGTGCCACGTGGCCCAGACGTGGGCTGCCACGTGGCACCTGGTTACTGGTTCGTGGATTGTTTGCAAAAATATATGGAGTTAGCGAGAATCGAACCAGAGACCTCTTCAACTAGCATAGCAACTTCACCAAAGCTCGATTACCATTGGGATGCACATGTTTCTTATTATACCATTGTTACTTTATTTTAATTAAAGTGTAAAATGTGATGTAATGGAGGTTGAAGGGGGTTGGGGCTAAGCTCCAACCCGCAACTTTAACAACACATATGACCACACCTTGGCGTCGGGCACTCCACTCCATATGTGGGCGCGGTTAGGAGGTTGGTTCTAGCCCCAGATATTATGGGATTGGACATGACCATTTCCCCATATATTGGCGCGCATATATTCCTTTAGCCCTAGGTTTCAAGGGTTTCCCCAAATATGCACCATACGACCGTGTATTTCGGAGGAGAGGCCAGCGTGCAGCCCCTAAGGGGATGGCGCATGGCTATATTGTTAATACATGTGACCATTATAGGGCGCACGCGCTGGGTATGAGGGGCTTAGACTTATTATTAACATAAAGTGGGTTTTATGTTATAGTTTTGGATTATATTTTGATTTTTATGCCTGTTAATAGTGGATTTTGCCCATTATTGGGAGACATTGAACTCTTTTTGAGCCCAGATTTTGGGAGGAAGTTGGGGATGGATAACCAACTTCAGATCTATAAAAACCATGCCTATTTGAGTCCATGGAGGAAAGTCAGAGTAGAGTTATGCTGAAAGGAAGCCAAGCCAAAGACATTTTTATGCAGGGAAGCTATTAAGGAGGAGACACTTGTGGTCCATTTCTGGGAGCTCCAGTCATCCGTTTTGTGTGTCGTTTCTTCTGTTGGGTTCTAGATATCTTGAAGAACATGACCAGATCATTCTTGTATCCTAATGGCACTGTTGCGATGTATATTTTGAGCTTTGAACATAAATAAAGAAGCCTCCCTCACTAAGACAAAGGCCCAGAGATGTAGGCAATTTTGCGCCAAACTCCATTATCACTTCTCTTGTTATGGTTTGTTTTTCTTATTGCTTCAACTCATATTTGTATATTGTCTTTTGGCTGCTATGTTTCCTCATTAAATTCATCCTCTTTCATTCATCTTCTTAAATGGTTAATGAACACATGCAATTAATAACTCAACCATAGTCTTTAAAATTTCTTTTTCAGATCAACACATCAACCTTTATATTGACCCGCCTTTTTATCTTGGACACACTACTCCACCTCAAACTTTGCATTCGGACAACTTTGACCAAATCCATCCAAACCAACACAAGTAAACATTTTCCGCTCACCTCCAGGGACTTAACACTGGAGTCTCAGCGCTCCACCTTAACACAAACATTCCCTTGACCAAATTTGGCCAAGACGGCTAAGTAATCCTTCATTGCTTACCTCTAGGCCCATCTACAATGGAATTCACCAAGCCTTTTATAGGATTCATTAGATGCAACCCATGGACACAATACCATGAGCTACCCAAAAAACACGAACCCGAAAAACCATGTGCTTTGACCTAAAAAAATAGATTTAAATCATTAACTCCTTCACTGAGTCAAGGTCAACCCAACATACATGCCCCTCCAACATATTCAATCTACCTAAATCTATGTTTAGAATTTTTATAGGTGACCTATAAAACCATGGGTATGAATGCCTATCTAGGTCTTACAGACGTATGCCCATTTACATGCAATCAATAATTTATACAACTCCAAGGTAAATACTTTTTTTTTCTTTCACGGTGACTCAACCATCACTGCTCTTGCCATTTCCTTGTTTTTCGAGCAGATCCCACATCTTGAGCTTCCATAGTTCAAAGATCTTCTTACCGTTGAATTTCTCCACCTCAAACTTAAAACTCTACACTTTCTCCATTAACACAAAAAAACCCCAAATTACAGTGTATAAAGCCAAGATCTTTAGTATATGTGAAGGAACCAATCTTAAAGTTCAAATTTGAACCCAAGAAAAATTAGTTTAAAAGGTTTAAACCCAAAATATATATAATATATTTATATAAACCTTAAAACCTTTTACTTAAAAGAATTGTCCACCTCACTTTTAAAAGCTATTCTTTAATAAAAATAAATCTTGTTACTTAAAAGAACCGTCCACCTCACTTTTAAAATCTATTCTTTAATAAAATAAATCTTGTGCTTTCAAAATATTTTGTGCATAATATATGACAAAAAAATACACTATGCCTTTACTTTGTGTTCTATGCATAGTAAAACAAAAAAAACACAGTTCCATACCTCATGCTTTATGCATCTACGTGGAGTTTTTTGCACCAAATAACGTGGATTTCTGTACACCAAATAGGTGATACACCATGACTTCCACCTGATATCGTACCAAGAAAAAAATGTGATCTGTGACTTTCCATAACTTTTGTTCAATGCATATACCTAGTGGTCTCTCATACAAACTTCAATATGAATAACCTTTCATGACCATCGCTCTTCCCCAAGGCGACACTGATACACAACGATTGCCTCTTTCACAATGAATCTCTTCCAACATGTGACACACGGAACTCTGCACACAGATTAAGTAGAAAATCTCCCTTGCAACTCTTGCTCATTCATGCACTGGTTTCCTCTTGAACTCGCAACTCTATCACACTTGAAGTGCATCACACAGACTACCTCATCAGAATGTCTCAAACAATAGAGGGTACTCTCACCCTCTTTCACAGAAATCACCTTGTAGATTCCTCTAAGTGATGCAATGGCTTCCTCACCTTATGCTTTGATACCACTTGTTAGGAAGAAGACACAAAAAATGTAACAAGATTCTAATAGTAAATAGAATAAAACCAATATTAAACCAAACAAAACAACAATCACACAATTGACACTATGATTTATGTGGAAACCCAATACCGGAAAAAACCACGGGGCAATGATAATTTGTATTCTTATTATTCAAGGGAGAATTACAATAACCAATCACAGTCATACAACCATCCTCTCCTCACACACAACACTCCATAGTATTGCATCTTGCTCACACACTGCATTGCACTGCACTCTCACCTCTATGGGTGTGCTCATATATATAACATCTATCACATAGTTACAAAAACCGATCATAAATAGATCACATACATACACATCCCTTTCACTAAAGAGTGCATGCATGCACAATCTAAACTTCGTTGATGTGCATGTGCATGCTACCACATGGAAAATTATTTGTCACTTTTCCCATAAACAAAAGCTCTTGAATTATTATTATATATTGATATTATGTAAAGTTTTATGACAAAAATACATATGGAGAATGTGAGTATTTACTTTTATATCAAAAATTGACTTCCACAATTGATATCCACCTCAGATATTACCCCATGTTGTTCAAGAGATATCTCCATGCTCTTGAAAACTATAAGGTAAAGTAAAAACCATAGTGAAAACGTGTAAACACTGCCATAAACAAAAGATAACGTAAGCTCAAGTTATTAGTCCCTGTCGAAGGCATAGACGGACTATAGCAATCAATATTTCATTGACTTCATATTAGTTTTTCCTTTGATCAAAAATATTTGCATAATATCTATTGTTGGAACTAGGGAACTAAAAACATTGATTTTTATATAATAAAAAATACCATATATGTCATGACCTGGTTCTTCTAGTTCAACTTCTTATGGTTCTTCTAGTTCAACTTTGGATGTAGTTTCCAACAATTTTCCTCAATGTGGCCATCAAAGTTGCAAGGATTGCAATGGTTGCTAGGATCTTTTCACTGATGTGTAGTGGATGTTGTCTTATTATATTTCCCCCCTTTATACTTCTTCTTCCACTCCAAAGCTTCCTGGTGATCTTTCTTCTTGGAACCGCTTGGATGCCCTTTTTTAAGCCTATGTTTTCCAGGTATTGTGCCTATACACATGCCTCATCCATTGTCCTTGGCTTGAAGAGAATAAATTTATTTTGTAGATTATTGTGTAAACCCCCGAGATACTTGAGGAGTACATATGATTTCTTGGGAGAGATACCCAACATGATGGCCATATTTTTGAAATCAATGGTGTACTCATGTACACTTTGTCCCTTCCTCTGCCTAAAGTAGTGCCATCAGATCCATTGGTCCTATATGTTATCACTGAAATTTCATCCGCACATGGTGACAAGAACTCTGCATCGTCAAAATAGGACTGGAGTCATTCATGGCACAAGATTAATTCCACAGCATTGCAAAAGGGTCAAAAACTATACAAATGACCAAAAATTTGAAAGGCGCTTTACATCATCTGGGTGCGTGCGCTCATGCGCGTAACAGAACCATACAAAGCGTGCATAGGTTCAAAAGGTGCGGCTGTTGGGCGAAAAACCCACGCGCCTGATAAACGACGCATTTATTGAAATTGGTCGGCCTCCCAACCACTAATGGATCGGCTCCCAAGTCGATTTGACACCAAATCCGAGCTCAATCCTCATGGTGGGCTGGTCAAAGACCTAATTGTGCCCTAAAGAGCCCCTTTTCACA
>SNQJ01S0140376.1:5569-24346 GCA_010110895.2 Picea sitchensis | reverse complement strand
CATGCCCTCTTGTGGAGGAGTAGGATTTGATGCAACCATTTGTTGAGGCTAAGGGGGGAAATAATGGGTGAAGACAATAGATTGTTGAGGATCCTTTTTCTATTCCAAATATCTATGGATCTCATCCTTCCTTCCTAGGACAATAGTTAGTAGGATGGTTCTCCCCACAAATCGTGCATGGGGGGCGACTCTTTTTATTCTCTTTCATCCTTCCCCATTTATTGTTTGGGGTTTGAGTGGTCCCACACTCCGTATTGGAATTTTTCATTTTATTCTTCTTATTTCCTTGATATTTATAAGGATTATTTGGTTGTGTGGAATGCACCAAATTCACCTCAGAGGTCTAAGTGAGGACTAATGCAGTTTAAGCAATGGGTGTAGCAGTTGATGGGTTTGTTGAAATATTCATTTGACCCAACTAATCATGTAACTATCCCATGAAGGCAGTGGGAACTTAACTAACCACACAATCAACATAGGGTATTGGGTTTGGTTTTCTAGGATCCAATGACGACCTAGGACTGTATAGAATACCAAACTGAGAATATATCAAATATAAGTGTTGGGAATGTTAGCCACCCCTCCCATAGAAACATCCTTGTAAATGGGTGGTAAGAGATATTTGGTAAACCATTCCATCAATATTTTCTCATGAATTTGGGTTTTTATCATTTGATGTCACCTTCTCCATTCATGAATATGATCGGAGATATGGGTGGAAGTATCTTGATGCAGTGACGTCAAAAAATTAGTTCCTATATCATATTGAATGGGAAACTGGAAATACATCAATATTTCCATAGCCAAATTATTGAATCTATTGAAGGAAGCATCCTTTAGTTCTATGTACCATTTTGTGGAATTTCTAGTCAAGGATTGTTGGAAAAGACACAACTATATACTTTCATCCATCAAAGAGTTGGATGAACACCATAGATAATAGGTCATGATGTGTGTGGATGGATCTTCTCTTGACTTTCCTTCAAACTTATGCATGTCTGATTGTAGCTTCATAGGTATATCTAGTTATAGGGGCTCATGGAGGATGGGGTTATTCGTCAAAAGCATCAAATTAGGAAATTCTAACGTCAGTAAGAAATAAAAAGGTGTATGGGAAAATGAATATTGGGAGGATGATGAAGCACATCGAGACCTAAATGAACCTTGAGGTTCTCCCATGTTTGTGTTTCTATCGGGTTTTGAAGTTAAAGATGGGTTATTTCCTCTAGGGATAGAATTTCTTTCAGGGCTGTGGATTCTCCCAGAATTAGACATTCCCTTGAAAGGATTACTTCCAGGAGTGGACATGGACCCTAGTGGAAAATTACTTCCCAAACCAAAACTATTCCCAAGGAAAAACCCTCGAGGAAATGACGTATGGATAAAAATATGGTTGTCCCACTATGAAAATCTTCCCCCAGGGAGTTTAGAAGGAATATATCTCCTAAGAAAATGTGCACTACCCCATGACATATTAATTCCTCAAAAAAATAGTTTCCCCCAGATTGACTATGAAAAAAACCAAACCCACTAGGTATATTCCAACTAAAATAAACACTCACACTTAAAATTACCGAGCTACTCATAAGAATGGAAGAGGTGGAATAAATTCCTTTTCCCATGCTAAAACCAAGGCTTGTCCCCCTAATATAAGAATATCCAAACATGGGAATCATAACTAATGGGATGGGCGTAGGAATGCTAGTTATACTTATGGAAGGAAAAGCGGACATGACCATGGAGATGTTTGAGGGAACATGCATGGACAATGTAGGTTTGATGGAACTTAGGTATGACAAGGTGAAAATCACTAGGGTTCCCCCCGGTAATAATTATCGATGGGATTAAAGGCTTGGCCACATTGCCTGAAACACTTGAGCATGGCATGATGTGAGGGTTACTAAAAAAAGAAAAAAGATCACTAAAGAAGTCCCTAACCTAGAAAAGTAAGGGGTTTGGAAAGATCAGTCAAAGGAGGGTTAAAATTAGGTGGAGGAATTTCATTGACCACTTCCATTTGAAAAAATCACTCTCCTCGGATCTATTATCAGACTCTTCAAATTAATTGTTGTCTACTTTGTGTCTCCTAAGAGGTGGTTGTTCCTCTGTGATAGGTGTAATTTCTCGTTGTCTACAATACCAACAACAAAATTGTTTAGCCACGGTGCATAAAATATGTTAAGATGAAAACACAACTCAACCTAAGGATGATTTAGACCTGAAATCAAAGATCACACCCCTAAAAAATCTAGGCCAACATCAAGCAAACTAATGGATTAGGATGCCTTTTGAAAACCAAACCTCTGGGGGAGATCAAATTCCCACAAGATTGGCTAGCGAAGGTGTGAGGCACCATTACGATAATCTACGTGAAGTAGACCCAAAGTATCTCTAAAGTGTCCTTGACTAGTGCAAGTACCCTTTATTAAGTCAGGAACCCTCTGAGGGAACTGAAACTATGATTAAACGTCTGTCCCAAGTACCATAGGTATATCCCACATGCAATCACCTATGTAACTACCTGGGAATCGCCACTAAGTATGCCATTTCACAATCAGTGAGCAGGAGAATAGTCATAGGTCCGACCGCACATAAGGGCAGGGTAAATAAGCCCAAATGAAAAGAAGTACCTCAGAGGGAGGTGTGGTCACTAAAAAAACCATGTATACATAGTAGTTGAAGCAGTCTAGGAAACACGAACACAAGAAAATAAGGGTGATCACCCTACTTGACCCAATGTGACCTCATGATTTACTCATGTGTTATAGGAGGCTCCCCACACACTTCTTGTGAAAATAAGTTTGCACCGACTTCTAGGTTTAATTGTTTGGCCTTGGATAGTTTAATCTCCAATCCTATCCCAAGGCCCTAGATCCTATCTAATGTTGGTGTGCTAGAAAAAAAAAAGAGTCTAACTAATTTTAAATTATGTATTTTTTTTCTTAATGGTTGTTGTTAAGTCAAAGGAATGGATGAAACTTCAAATGGTGTTATTGACTCTTTCCCATCCAAAACAATGCAAAGAATGAAATTAAAATAATGCAATCTTTTATATTTCGATGAATTATAGCTAAGGAAGGGAAGATAACTTTTCCTTTATGAGTTTTTCTTTTCAATGAAAGGAACAACCTTATAAGAACACACTAACCATGAAACAAGCCAAGGAACTCAACAAGATCCTTCAATGCCAAACACAACAATGCATTTTTTATTTTATAATTCTCAAATTCTTTTTGCGAGAAATTTGTTTTTTCATTTTATATTGAGATGCAAAAAGTTTCTTAAACTAATCAAGAAAACATATCTGCAAACAAAAATCCAAAAAATAGAAAGAAATATTTGTAGGATAATTGTAGTGACGCATTAAATCACACTCCAATGTCTCTATGAGAATCAAACCCAAATATTAAAGGATGACCTAGAAACACAAACCAAATGCACAAAGGCACTCGCTAACTAGATGTAAAAGGTAAAAGGAACATTGCCATACCTGGTGAGATTTGTTGTAAAGGCTACCTAGATTTGGACTCACTAGGAAAAAAACTCACACAAGCAACAAATACAAACAAAGAACTTCAAAATAACTCAAAATCACTTGAAGACAAGAAATAATGAAAGAGGCTCAAATAGAGAGGATAACTAGGATATCATACCATACAGAAGCTCACAAGGCTTAAGCAAATTCATATCTAAAGAGACAAATATGATTTATTTTTTGAAAACCGGTGAGATACAAGGGTGGCCACGACCTTGGAAGTATCTAGATCATGACTATATACAAGTGATCACATCCCAACATGTATGTAGCTCACAACTGATTTCTCTAGTATGAACTATTCTTTACTGTTAGGAAAATCACTAATTTGATTAAGATCTATTCTAATTCATATCTAATTTGATTCAGATCTAATCTGATATAGATCTAATTTGATTTATTTAATGGAATATCATATCTAACATTCACAATTTAATTCCAATAGTATGAGATGGGAAAACCATAGATCTATATTATGATAAAAATGGAGAAGTACATCATATCTTTCTTACCTTGAATTTTGATGCAATCCTCCTTGTACTCCTTTCTCTTGCTCCTCCTCACCTCTCACTTAAGAAAGGAAAACCTAATTATAAGGATAATCTAAATGGAGAATATCCTCTAAAAATACAACAACATATCTCTGTAAATGATTCTTCCTCTTCTTGCCCATGGATGGCCTTCCTTTCATAGATTGGTGAAGGAGGATAAAAGATGATTCTAGATCTCTACAATATAGTGAACCTTGAATATATTTATATTTCCCAAACTCCTACCATGAGAAAACCAACTCATTTAGTGCTAATATCTTTGAAATTTACCAATTCTAGAAGGCTATAGAGGTGGTTGCGACCCAACAATATTGTAACTAGCGACTAGTCACGGGTGAACAACTATGCAACTAGAAACTAGTTGCACTCTTTCAAGGAGTTTAGTCATGACCATCCTCATAAACAATTAAATTATAGGGAATAAGAGTGTGACTCATTATGTCATCATCAATAAGTCCCCCATGAGACTCTGGGGTGGAAAATAGGATTGTAACACTACACTTATTTCAGATCCAAGATCTGCTTAACCTTTCTTTGATACAAATTGTACAGACCAACAAAATGAGATTTGATATCCCTGTATAATAATTTATTAGATAGGATCTAATACCACATATAGAGAAAATAATCCTCATAGAAAGAGAAGATATATTTAAACAAAAAATAAATGAAAAACACACACAATACACAAGGATTTTACCTTGAAATCCCTTAACCGAGAAAACCATTATTGCTTGAGAATATTTATCTCTTATTGTCTTATTTATTCATTAAACAAAGAGTCACATGACTAACCTTGTTCGACACCTAAGACAAAATTTTCTTCCTACTCTCTTTCTTTACACAAGAACAATCTTGCAGTCAGTTAGGCTTGCATCTACATGACCTTCACGATTCTTCTAAAGATTATCTTTTACAGTATTACATCACACTTTATGAATAGGATTTACAACATGAGAAACCCTAAATCATGGTGCCAAAAAATGGTTACAAACCCAAGCAGATGATTGGATCCAATCCCATGAATCTTGGGGTTCTTACAGTTGACTACCAGTCAGTTATTAGTCGACTACCTTGTCGAACTTTAGTCGATATCCATTTGTGACACAGACCCCCGACCCTCTGTCCGAGATCCGCACAGGATCATTCTGAATTCTCCTTGAGCCAAAGTGGCTCCCTCGGATCCCTATTGGAACCTCACGAATCCGATCCACAGGTCCTTCATGAAAACCCGCCCTGCGCAACTTAACACCAGGCGTGAGCCTTATATCTCCATGCGACCACACCCTGACCTTAGCGCAAGCGCTCTTTGCAACTCGCGAGTTCATGAGTCAAAGACCCTTGACTCCTCTTTCTCCAAACGCCGATACCCAAGATGCGATATGGGTATGGCTCCTCCTTGTTAGCACCTTTCACACATAAGCACTGACTAGGGCTAATTGCTAGCACTGCTCGCAACTTGAGACTTCATGAGTTGGAGTGTTGAGCCCTCGTTCTCCTCCTTTGTGAAACCCCGAAGCACGATAAGTCAATGATGGGTTGACCCTTTCCAAGGTGACGTGTGTACACCACCTGTTGCCTACTTCCACATTTTCTGTGCACTCTATGTTTGTGCCACCTGTCAACCACGCAGTCCCCACCTAACAGATGTGACACATGTTCACACGAGCCCTCGGCGCTCGACACTTCATGACTTTAGCGATCAGGGTGCAACTCCTTCACCCTCTGAAAACTCGATACACGATGTAGCGAGGTGCCAAATCTCACGACTCTCCTTCCTCCTCGATTGATGGTTCAAATCGAATCGTGATCTCGTGACTCGAGGGTTTGAAGTGAAAAGAACTCCGCCTCCTAGCTCGCGATACCTGAATTCACGAAATGGACCGACGGTCCAGATCTACCTGAGATCGATGGTCAATCCTACGGTTCTCGTGATTTCACGAGTTCTCCACAGATAATTCTGATCGTCCATTCTATTCTTATGTGCATCTTCCCAGAGATTAAACTCCGTGTGCCTCCCTCCGGATCCGATGGCTATCGGTCCTTTGCACTAGATCTGACGGCCCATATCTGTTTCTCTTCCTTGTGCACTTTCCTGAGTGCATCTGGATGTAGATTAAAATGACCCATATCTCGCCTCTCTAGCTTATATAACGACATCTGTGCTCTACCTTGAGCATTCCCTTCTTCCTTTCCCTTGGAATATTTCTTGCTCCAAAATGCTTCAGCCTTTGTCTCTACTGCGAAGCCTATAACCTTGGCTCCCACCTATATTCTAAGAGGCGTTCCTCCTCCTGAGATTTATTTCTCTGAACCTCTAAGGTTCCTTCGAACTCTGCAACCTCTTGCAGAGCCTTTGCATGAAATGGTGTTATCTCTTTTGATCTTATCTGTGGCTTTGACCTCAAAGTGTCTCTGTCCCTTTCTCTCCTTGAAGGGATGTAAGTGCCCTCTGGAAACTTCCTGCTCAAGCATGCTTTGTTGGGTCTGCAGGGTGTTCAATAACCCTGTGAGTGTCTCCTCCTGTGACACTTCTCTTCTCTTTGAAATCAAACAAGAGTTCCTTCTCTGCACACTTGCACCAACTCAATGCCCACCTGGAAGATTTCTCCAGAATCCTTAGTGACTCTATGTTCTCACTGAATTCAAAATGGAGTTCTCCTCAATGCATTCTGTGTATTTGCTCAATGCCCTCCTAGCAGAGCCTTTACAAAATTCTCAGCAATTTTGCTTCTCCTCTCTGTGCTCTTCTCTACACAGTTTTTCCTTCAAGGTGTTCAACAACCTTGAGGCCTCCTCCTTGAGTCAATGAATTCCTCTGGTGCGCCCTCCTGGCATGTCCTTGTCTAAATTCTGTAGAATTCAGAAGTGCACTCTATGAAATGGCTTACAGAACCCACAACGTTCTGTCATGAAACCTCTTGCATGAAGCCACAAAGAACTAGACCTGGAATCAAAGAACCCAACAGAAAACAATTTTTGTCTGCAACCTGCAAATGCATACAAACATACATCTACAACATATCATAAACGCATAAAGACATTCATCAACAATTACAGAATAACATGCAAGAAAAACTGCTCTTATTGTATTAATATGAAATGCCTCTTTTCACTGTGATCTTAGACTGTAACAAAGTCACGGCTTCCTCTCATCTCTAACCTATCCTCTATTCCACTCTTCCTGAACTCTACCTAGATACAAAGAAGATCTATTTTTACAAAAGGGGGCTCATCGAGCTCTTCCCTCCATCTCACCAACTCTCATTAATTTAAATTCAATTACATTGAATGGTTTTCTAGTCTGAATCAGATCTAGATCTCAGCCTTACAACCATTTGAGGCAACCTTTATCTAAATCCTGCGCACATGCATGGATTTTGGCTCTACCATCCTTACAACATTTAATACAATTTTCAAATTTTGAAAAAAAAATGAGAAGGTTGCGCCTCTCTCCTCCATTGAATGCACACTTGATGTGCTGGCTGGCTAGCATGCAGATGGCTTGGAGTGATTCTCCTGCATCAATTCGGATGCCACTCAAACTCATGTCGATTCACCTTTCAACTTTATCGGTCGACCACTTTGATCTTATACTTTCCAATCGATCACTTCAACCTTCAACTTAACCATCAACTCAACTTGACCTGTTAGTGGATACATCATCCAGTTGATCGACCTCGAATAGATATTTGGTTGATTGTTCTTTCACTACAAATAATATAACAACCCAATTCATATGATGCTTTACATTTACTCAACAAAACATGCCTTTACGTTTTTGTTCAATCTAGGATGGAAAAATAGTTTTCAACCTTGTTTTTTTGTATATTAACATTCTATGCCATATAGTTATCAACCTTATTTTTGTCTATAGTCACATTATATGTCACTTGTGTATTCATCCTCCTCTGATAGAAAATAATTCCTTCCAATTATGTATGTTGTGTGGGTGTTTTTGTTGGGTCATTTCACACTTGCGTGCATCTTTCTTAACGTTCCAGGGTTGAATACCCAGGGTTCATTCAAAGTTGACCAACAAAACCCCCAAGGCATCGACATATCAATCCTCAACCAAGACTGAGAACAGTCTCACCCAAGATGATATGAGGATCATAGAGACCATTTAGCCTTGTGTCAGTCATGAAGGAATAATAAAATAGAGATCGTCCGACGATTCCATTCATGTTATTCATTGAAGCTTAGTTAACAAATAAAAAAAATGGTGGAAACAACACATTAAATCAGACACATAATTGACACATCATAACTTAAAAATCACTACAGCTTTATTATCATCCTCATTCAATCATTCACAGAGATACATTAACAAATTCATTCATTGACAACAACAAAGCCTTTCTCTCTTATACATTTTCCCAATTTTATATTACATAGCACCATGCACTTCCTTTGGACTTGGAAATTGGGACAGAATCAGACTTACAATCAAATACATTACAAAGAATCAACTCAAAATGAGCTCAATGGAATCAATATGACTATCACAACAAAAATTCACAAGGTTCACAAGATAACTAACTAATTCTCTTTCTATTGTAATTTCTCCCTTTTATATGCTTCTCGACTCTAACGCTATGTCTCTTTCAGTTTTTCTCCACTCCTTCCGCCAACTACCAGTGTTTCATAGTTCTATCACCTGCCTACATTCCATATATCCTTTCTAGAATCAGAGAAATAATAACTATTGTGACATATCATATTCTTGTTGAACCACATTCCCTCATGCTACTAGCAGTAATCATTCAGAAAGATATTTCAAAGATTATTTTCTTAATCTCGAAGTTCATGTACTGTCTTCTTGATTTCCAGCAAGGATTGCAAAAATTGGACTGATGTGCAATGAAAAAACGTGATTTGGTGCATGCATATCCTTTTACTCTTTTGTGTAATTGATTGAGCATGCACAAAATTGAGATATGTGTGCACAAATTTGTTTGTGCACATGCACGATATTAAACCAAAACTTTGGTTGCAAATAATCCCCCACCACTATTACCTGGCTTGTCTTTGATCCAATTGTCTCAAGGAGTATTTGATACAGGAATTGAGTAAGAGAAAATAATCATTAGTGATAGACTAGAGAATCAAACCAAGCTATCTATGCTAGAGTTGCAACCCGACACAATTCCTGGAATGAGTCGAGCTATCCACAAGGTGATCGATGAATTTGGACATCATTTGGTTAGATTATCAAACTATTTTTCTTCAAGGGTGTCTATGGTGATGAATGAGGGATCTATTTAAGGCACATTAGCCACAAATGAACCCTCTAACTGGTCCCAGTGAAATAGCTAGAACTTATCCCAGTTACTCATTGACCTATAATAAGTACATCCCAAGGAAGAGATGCATCGAGAGAGAGAGAGAGAGAGAGAGAGAGAGAGAGAGAGAGAATCATTATCTACTTATTTATTTGTTAAGTAAATATAGGACAAAGGACAAGGATCTCCTATCTCATTGGAGTGGAGAGACTACAACATTGGGCTATCCACTTCAACAAAGGTGCTTATCCATGGTGACAGGAGAATCATCTTTGGGTTGATATATTTGGCAGACTTTCACAACTTTGTAGCACGATTCAGAGAAATGTGGAGTCAGTGGCCATGTATTGTTAGAAAATAAGAGAGTCAGACCTCTTCCTAGCAACTGATGATGAAGTGTCAATCTTCATGAAAACTAGACTATGGGTTCTCGGGCTACCTGGTTGAAATAGGAATTTCACGTCCCAAAATGTTTGTGAAGTTGTGACATGAAAGGGGATATTAACTAAGGTATGGTAAGACAAGTGGAAAGTGGAAAGATAACAATGAGCAAAGAAAAAATAGGGATGTGGGTATCGGGTGGGGAGAGAGAGAATGGGACTTGGAGAATTTCTCCAATTCATGGGAAGAAGTGGATATATGTAGAGTGGAAATCAGTTATATGTGTTAGCCAGAATGAGATAAATAATCGACCAATGTGATTGATCAAAGAATAAGTATGGAGTCTCGATGAAGCTCCACAAATGACAAGATAACGATTCACATCTTCCATACTAGTGATGTGACATTTGGAGTGTGGCGTCATAACTATTTCAATGCTAGGGATATAAATGATCTAGTCGAATTGGATTGCTTGAACCTTCAAGTTAATGTAGTGCTATGTAGCATAACCCAGACCCATGGGAATCCCCTACCATAGATAGTACTTTGGACGTATGCCATAAATTTGACTTGAATTGAAAATCTTGGGAATCTACAAAACTACCAATCTATCTAGTCCATGTGTGTGATTGGAGGTTATGTTGTGCTTCCAAAAAGGTTAATTATCTTGACTATGTACTCTTCTCCATATTTTACATCCTATGCTAATTCTACTCTATAGAACTCTGGGATAGAAAAATGGAGCTAAGTGACAAGTGACCCTTACGGGCCATATTATGCCTTCAACCAAATGCCATTAACAATTCCCTTGAGTGGTTTCCCCTGCAATATAGCCAACTTGGCAGCATTGGATTTGTTGATATGTACCGGGTGGAAAGGACCCAACCAATGCATGCATAGCTTTCCAGGTTGTTGCAAACATTTGTTATCATATTACAAGACCATGGATACTAGTTGGAGGATTTTATGGAAAATATTGTGATCATGTCATGCTTTCTATATCTATATTTCAACCACTTGGTTGAATCTTTCTACCAGGATATGTTTCTCGATCTCCATGATTTTTTCCAGCATGTGTTGAAGTGACTATTCATTTTTAATGTGAGTAGCCAAAGAAATCCTTATGTTAGGAACACCAACGTCTAATGGCATGGTTTCTTCTTTTCGTAGACCAATCAGAATGGAGTATGCTTCATTAATATTTTGCACGTTGTTTGATATGCCTATAATACTAAGGGGATCAACTAATCCCAATCGTCACACTACACATTACAAACTTTGGTTAATGCATTCTTTAAATTTTTATTGAAATATTCAACCATACCATTTGATTGAGGATGATAGGGATTTCTCTTTTGTTGATGGATCATGAACTCCTGTGTGATTTTCTGAATGGTGTCATTCATAATATGCGAGCCCTAGTTTCTTATCAACACCCTTGGATAGTCAAATATGGTAATATACACATTATCAAAAATGAATCGTGTCACTGTTTATATTATAAAATCCTCAACCAATGTGGCTTCAACCCATCTCATCATATATTCAATGGCAGTAATAATACAGTGCACACCCATCTGGTGCGTAGGAGGATTGATCGGGCCCACAAAATCGGTTTCCCACTTTTCAAAAGGTTCCAATTTTATTACTTGAAATAGAGGGATCTCATCTCTTCGGAAAGGCTTTCCAATCTATTTACATATTTCAAAACATTTACAATAATACTTGGCATATACGAAGAGTGAGTTCCACCAAATACCTACACACGAAACGTTTCGCACAACAACCTTACCTACATTATGTCCACATGAAATACCCTCATGGGATTCATACAAAATTGGGTTCCATTCATGTTCTAAGGCACACCTGCACAAGATTCCATAAGCTCCTAGCCTATATAGTTGACTAACAATCAGTTGATAGTTTGCACTACGGGTCACTAGTTGGAAATGTTGGGTCGGAGTATATCTAGGTGGAGCCTATCCTAACATGATAAATTCAAAAATTTCAGCTAAATAGTCAGGGACTGTTTCGATGTGGAAGAGTTGTGCATAAGGTATTTCATCATCGAGACTCTAACTAGATTCACCAGACTCAATCTGGGATAGGTGATCTCGTCCAAAATTGTACTTCCCTGGCTTGAAAAAAACCTCAAACTTGAACTCCTAGAAGAGGAGCGGCCAATGGTAGATTCTTCCTCTCAATACTGACTGGTTGATCAAATACTTGAGAAAAAAATGGTCAATGAAGAATTTAATTGGGGTTCCCAATAAGTAATGGATAAACTTTTGCAATGCATATACCATGGCGAGGCCCTTGCACTCAGTTGTGGTATAATTCTTCTCAACACCAGAAATCTTACAAGTAGAAACGTACACTAGATGATCAATATTTCCTTCGCATGACTATGCACGAACTTCTTCCAAGGAAATGGACGATGAATCTACATGAATATTAAAGAGCTTAGACCAGTCAGGAAAAACCAGAATCGATGCAATGACTAATTTCTCTTTTTAGAGTATCTAAGGCTTCTTGAAATTCCTGTGTCCATATGTACTTGGTATACTTATGCAATGACTTCTCCAAAGGGGATGCAATATTTGTATAACTATGAATGATTCGTCAGTAATATCTTGCATGAATCAATGTTGCACATAGCTCGTGAACCAAAGTGGGGAACACCATATCCAATATGGTGGAAATATTAGCTTGATCGACTAGAAATCCATGCTTGCAAACTACATGCCCCTATAGTGTGCTAAAATGTGTACAAAATATTCACTTCTTTAAATTTAGATAAATATGGAGCTGACGATGGAGATCCAACATCAAGCAACGAGCCTGCATGTGATCCTTTAGTAAGATAAATTTAGTCTATTCATCCAAATAAACTTCAAGAAAGTTGTGGATAAACTCTTTGAAGGAAACGATCATTATGATTCTGGGAAAAAATGGCAGGTGCGTTCTTTAGTCCAAATTCCATCACACTATAAGAAAATGACCCCCACTCCATCAAAAAGGTGGTTTTGTCTTGATCCTCCTCTATGATCTTAACTTGATGATACCCCAAAAATCCATCTATAAAAGAGTAGGATTCTCATCCTCTAACATTCTCCAACACCTCATCAGTGAAAGGGGTAGGGAAAGGATTGTGCACACATGTGGAATTGAGTCTTCTTAGATCTACACAGATTCGAATATCATTGGTTTTCTTAGGTTTCCCAACCATGGGACTAATCCAATTCGAATCCTCTAGAGGAACAATAATTTTATCATCTAGCATCTGATCCAATTCCTTGCGAACCTTTTCCTTGTATTTAGGATTCAAACGGTAAGGAGTCCTCTTGACTGGTTTGGTTTCGACTTGAGATGGATTTTCATTACCCCCAGGCATCATGTGATTCCATTAATTTATGAGAATCTTTGGGGGGGGAATTTATCATATTCCTTGAGTAGGTCGATCACCTGGGTGACAATCTCCTTATCCCAATAGTCTCCAATAATATACATTTTGGGTATTTATTCAGTACCGATATTGTTTTTCTTTTTCTTAATTGGACGACCATAGTTCGACACTAAAATCTTTTCCACCTTTACCTTCAATAGGTGCTCACCCTTGGATTCTTTGATATATATACCTTGGGAATCATCGTCGTCAATGCCATCCACCTTGACCTTCCATCAGTGGATGGCCTCTTTCAAATTTCCCACTAGTTGATGGTACAAACATACCACTTTTGGAGTAGAATCCCTAGGTTGATGGTGAAATATAAAATTATTGATCCAAGGGAGTGCCTCTTGTTGAGTTGGATCATTTGTGGTAAAACAAAATTTTGTGCAAAATTTTTTACTTACCTGAACCCATTCAACTATTTTTCTCTAAAGCTCCTCCTGAATGTACCAACTCCGAGGAACCATATCCATGGTATGAATGAACCGATCGACAAATTGAGAACGAGGAACATTTTTGGTAGTCCATCACCTCTCACAATAATGAATTTTCTTGTGAGGGTCTTCACTACCCTTATATCAACTTCCCAACCCAAATTCGGGGATTGGATGGAACTTGAGTTTAATCATTTCAACCACTTGTTCCCAGTAATATAGGGCCGCGTAGTGGGTTTCCAACCAATGCACAAGTGTGGATCATACTATGACATCCATGGCCTGAACTCATCGATCCTATGAAATAGTTTTCTCCATCTGTACCAAGAAGGCCTCCACTAGACCCATCGCATCAAAGAGCGTTGCATCACATATATTAGAGACAATACAACATACTTCTTTGGTTATTCGAGCACATATTCAGGTAGAGACCTTGTTAGCACTAGAAGTCACCTCCATATTGCATTAGAGGTAAGCTCAGTACCCATCAGTTTGTATGTCACAATGAATAATTTAGAGAGGTCAAATGGGCACAGACTCAAGAAAATATCGTTTTAAATCAGCAATGTTGGACCATCATGCACAAGCAATTGAGGTCTTGATCCAACTTCAGTCAGTAAGTTGTAGTAAAGTGAGGAGGAAGAACTGGCGAGGAGAATGTAGAGGTTTTCTATGGACATCCGGTATTCCAACGACCTAAGGAAGAAAAAATCAGAAAACAAGATCCTCTTGGATTCAAAGTTTCAGGAAACTGAAGAGTGTTAAAAAAGAACTGTGATCAAACATACATCACAACAAAGCTATAACATTCCATGTGAATCCTTTAATCATGGAAACTTCTATATTAGAGGCAAATAAGATGGAAATAGAAGCTGACTTTCATTAAACAAGAAGTCTCAAATCAAGTTACATAACCAAAGAACTAGAGCTTCATTAACACATTACAATACGAGATCTTAGCTCAATCATAGACCATAACAAAACATCAAAAGTGTCTATAAATACCCAACAATGTTGCAACCACTAGGAGTGTGATTGGACCCTCACATTCAAAGTTTCCAGTCAACACCTGCTATGTCAAATTGTGTAGGCCTCCTCATGTTAGATGCGAGCCAGGAGCAGTTATGTGCTTTATAGGAAAATATGTCCATACGGAAGCTTTAGATGGACAGTCCGCCTTCACAGCCACTCTCTGCATGTTTTCCATTTATGGGGTGAGACAAGGTCTCAACTGTCGTCCCCATCTTCAATAACTACATTCATCAGGATCAGGATGAGGCATGAAACCCATGAATGTTCCAGGTGATGCCCACGACTTCTTCAAGTCAATCCCAGCGCCTCGAGGCTCTGCAAATCTTCTTCCGTGACCAATACGAGTGTTGCAGGTGGTAGGATGATAACATATGCTCTTTAGAAAATTTTGTAGTCCCATAGCGCTACAGAATGTCTGTGTGATTATGTGGCGAGATAAAAATGCACTGAGGTGGGGTGATGTGGAGTGACAGTGGGTTTTTATCCTCCGTTCTTTCATTTTTTCACCACGGGGTCGAAAAGACACCATTTGACTAGATTTTGAGGGTGCTTGAGTTGTTCAGATCTCAACGTTTTCATTCTTCTTGTGGAAATCATGGGCAGAATGCCACATGATTTACACCATAATTCTCCTGAGAGTAAATCTGAATAACTGCTTAATTCCTATGAAGCAGGTGGAAAATTCATGTGTTAACATATAGGCTCTATGGGGGATAGAGACCTCCCTATGAGGATATAAGAACTCCTTTTGCAGTTCTAGTCGCCTTCTGTGGGCTATGGATTCATGCTCAAAAAATGTCATGTTGAGGATTATAGGCCGATAATTACTCTAAAAAAAATGAAAATACATGGGCTCTAGAGGAGTTTATTTATATACAATCCTAGGTTACCAAATTTTTACACAGTGCTATGTGAAAGAAAACTTCCACTATAGCCATTTAAGTGGATTCCTAATTGGAATACCATTTAATCTGTCAGTGACTGGTAACAGACGATGCAACCATGACAACAGAATGGTTACATCCTTCAAATTTCCTCCAAAGGCTGAAGTTGAGATAAATCTAGGAGGATCCAAGGCATGAAGGAAATGCAGCTCCATGTACTCGATGATAGGCTCAGAGAAAGAGTGGAAAACTACAGAAAATTTGTAAATTACAACCCGTTTTGCTCCATGGATGCTCACACGGGGATGAATATCTCTGGTAATCCTAGGTGGGTGAATAGTCGATGTGGGCTGACTGGCCCCAGGTGATGGTTGCTCATTGATATGCTATGGATAGGAGATAAACTACCCCTTTGGATCTTCCTCTTCTTCATTGGGATATTCATCAAAAGTTGGTTTATCTTAGTCAGTATTTGAAATCACTTCTTCATCATAAGAAAGGCTTCCAAAAACATCAGTTTCAAGGACCGGAATATCCTATGCATCTCCTTCATAAGAGCAGCAAGCATGATCTGCCTCCAATTTTTCCATTCTTGCAGAAAGTGATTTTTCCAAATTTATCAACTCCTCTGAGGTATACCCTCATCCTCAGAGCTTCTGTCCTCATAGCTCTCATCCTCACAACTTTCATTCTCACAACTTTCATTTGAAACAGTCATACCTTGAACACATTGTTTATATTCTTCACAAAAATTATGACAAATTAACTTAAAAGAATAAAAAATTTGACAGTGCCTATTGAAAGCTACATGAAATTCTCCCAGGGAGGAGATACTAGCAGGGGGTATGGACTGATACCATTCATGAGCATCTCATGCTAATGAGAACATGAACATATTTATTAATACATCCTCATGATGTATCTCCAATTGACACATGAGTTCATGAAACTCACAGAGATGCTTTGCAAGGTTGTCCTCTTTACGCTCTCTAAATATGGGAAAAAAATAACCCCATTAATCCATAGTAGGAACAACATTAGGAAAACCAGGAACATAGGAGAAATTGAAAGGAGAAAACCTTCGAGCTAAGATTCTTTCCATTTCAAAACAATGGAGTAGCCACTGGATCCTTTAATCATGGAGTCACCAATTGAATGATATGAAATCTGAATGTGTTTGGTCTTTGTTCACCATCAAAGACCAGATCTAATCGTTGTAAATCTCCCAGGGAACTTTCAACCTGAGAACGCAGCTGCTAAAATCCTTCTCGAGAAAAATTATTTGGGTCAGCTTTGAGTGTGCTGGAGGCAGCCACAACTGAAATAATGGAATAGACACAGTGGTGTCGCCAAGTGAAAGAACAATCTTCAATGGTTCTGATATCTGATGCACCTTCAAAATCATAATCTCTTTGTTGTTCCAAGGAAATGTCTTCAATTCGTTCCCCAACAACGATGCCAGAAATGTTAGCACTAGAAGTCACCTCCAAATTTCATTGGAGGTAAGCCCAGTACCCATCATTTTTTATGTCACAATGAATAATTTAAAGAGGTCAAAAAGGCACAGACTCAAGAAAAGATAGTTTTAACTCATCAATGGTGGACCATCATGCACAAGCAGTTGAGATCTTGATCCAAATTCAGTCAGTAAGTTGTAGTAAAGTGAGTAGGAGGAAGAACTAGTGAGGAGAATGTAGAGGTCTTCTATGGACATCCAGTCTTCCAGCAACCTAAGGAAGAAAAACTCAGAAAACAATATCCTCTTGGATTCGAAGTTTTAGGAAACTGAAGAGTGTTAAAACAGATCTACGATCAAACATACATCGTAACACAACTATAACATTCAATGTGAATCCTTAAATCATGGACACTTCCGTATCAGAGGCAAATAAGATGGAGATAGAAGATGAATTTCATTAAACAAGAAGTCTCAAATCAAGTTACATAACTAGAGAACGAGAGATTCATTAAAACATTACAATACGAGATCTTAGCTCAACCATCGACCATAAAAAAACATCAAAACTATCTATAAATACCCAACAATGTTGCAACCACCAGGAGTGTGATTAGACCCCCACATTCAAATTTTTCAATCGACGCCTACTCTGTGAAATTGTGCAGGCCTCCTCATGTCAGATGCAAGCCAAGTGCGGTTATGTTCTTTACAGGAAAATCTTTCAATAAGGAAGCTTCGGATGGACAGTCTGCCTTCATGGCCTCTCTCTGCATGTTTTCCATTTATGGGGTGAGACAAGGTCTCAACTACCACCCCCATATTCAATAACTACCTTCATCAAGATCAGGATGAGGCCTGACACCCATAAATGTTCTAAGCGGTGCCCATGACTTCCTCGAGTCAATATCGGTGCTTCGAGGCTCTGTAAATATTCTTCCATGACCAATATGAGTGTTGCAGGTGGAAGGATGATAGTGTATACGCTTTAGACAATTTCCTAGCACCATAGTGCTACAAAATGTTTGTGTGATGATGTGGCAAGAGAAAAATGCATTGAGGTGGGGCGATGTGGAGTGAAAATGGGTTTTTAGCCTTCGTTCTTTCATTTTTTCACCAAGGGGTCGAAAACACACCCTTTGACTGGATTTTGAGGGTGCTTGAGCTATTCAAACCTCAACATTTTCATTCTTCCTGTGGAAATCATGGGAAACATGCCACATGATTTACACCATAATTATCCTGAGAGTAAATCTCAATCACTGCTTGATTCCTATGAAGCAGGTGGCAAATTCATGTATTAATAGACCTCATACATCTTCTGCTACCACCTCTCTAAGGTGTCAATGGAATCAATATCATAGGATTTCATGCTTATCCAACTTAGTCCCTATTACACATTATTTTCGTCATCCCTATGAATGTTAATGATGTAAACCTATCTATTGCCTTCAAAGGGGTCAGTGGCATGATTTCTTGAAGAAAGAAAGGAGAAGAACTTTTCCTGAGAAAAGAAGTTGCATTTTACTTTGTAAAAACCCTATTAAAGAGAATGTTCACGGGTTGCTATATAGGCAACGTACAAAAATGCCTGATTTTCGTAGGCTGCACCATAGCTAGGTCATGAAGTGTTCATAGGTTGCTATATAGGCAGGGTGCGAAAATGCTCATACGTGGGAAAAACGAGCATCTTCTCGATGCTTCTAAAAGGAGAAACTTCCATGGTGAGGTGGCATCCGAATGGTTTGGATCTTACTCGCTTTCATGA
>SNQJ01S0140374.1:0-25061 GCA_010110895.2 Picea sitchensis | reverse complement strand
AAGTTGGATAAGAAGTTGGTTCAAAAAAGTAAACAGAACCTAGATGGCTTGGAAAAGATGTTGTATGAGAATTTGTCACTTATTGTAGCACATGGAATATTATAAGAACACCTCTAGAATGCATAAAAAATGAATCTAGAACAGGAACTAACTCAATACTATTTAGCCACCAAAATCCTTATTTAGGTCCTCACAACCATAAACCAATGTTAATATCATATCACACCATTTTACTAAAGTTGTCCTGAACAAGTTTGATGGTTATGGCTCATCATGATGGGTCACCCATATGGAATGTTACTTCTCCCTCCATGGAATTATTGATGACGTGATGAAACCTAGGGTGGGGGTGTTGTATTTGGATTTCGAATCATGGAAATGGTGGGAATTGTAACATCCCCAGCATCCAACTAGGCTATGCCATGTAAAAAAAATTGAACTGTATACAAATTAAAACATATACACACATAGAATATTACAAAAATTTATATATATAACTTAAAAAATACAAATACATTCTTCAAATCCACAGATTCATACGGAACAATAGTAAAAAAACACATCCAACACACACAGGAAAAACCCATTAAAATAAACTCATAAATAATAATTCAGCATGTAATTTAACACAAAATTCACACTTATCTTGCTAAGAATATCACCAACTGCATGCATACCTTCCATGAACTTCCAATCTTTAGACCACATTTCTCATCACTTTTAGTAGTGGGTCACCCCCAAGATGGGACTAAACTCCACCCGGGTAAAGGGATTCCTAACCAAGTTGATGTATCTCAGATAACAGGAGAGACTCTATCATAGGTGCCAATTCAAACTAATAGCCTATAGTCCCTCATTCCCCACATTATTGTCCCACTCTAGGGAGTGTGCCCTGTCTCTGCTCAACAGTCCTTTGTCTGCCCCACTTCCTTTCTGGGCTTCAGCAACAGCCCAGACAGGAAGTCTTAGAGCCCTGTAGCTATAGTTTGGCACCTTTGGGAAATCAATTCCCATAAATTCTCTCTGTTGGCATAGGGGCAGACCCAAGGTTTAGTGCTACAATAACGCACCAACAAAAACCTAAATACTGACCCTTTCAGCAACACCTGGGAAGAAGATGAAGTCTCACCCGAGGTAGAGGCAGGGGTGGTTGTAGGACTCTAGTGTCTACAACCTTAGATGGGACACATATATGTGATTATAATACTTAATAGAGCACTTAGCACTGTTAGTTCATCATTATATAACCAATATCTACTCCTAAACGAAAACAAAGCATCGCAACATTCACCTAGATCTAATGTAATTAAGCACTTAGCATAAAGAACTAGATCAAATCTAGTAGATTCAAGCACTAAACACATTCCCCTATGTCATATCTAACATACAGATTCATCATAATCACAAAGTATAAACAAATATAACTAATCATCTCAAAGAAATTTGCAAATAACACATAAACACATCAGAACATTGCACAAAGAAGAATAACACAGTATTTACATGGTTCAACCCCACCCTGGGGCTACGTCCACCAACTCTTCTTCTTTATTAGCTTCAATCAGTCATCTACATGCACAGAGCCACAAAAAACCTACTCCACATAGGACAAGAGATCTGCGTGCACCTCGCCAGATCCTCCTTCCCCGAGCTAGGTCTAGCACCAAGCCTTTCACAGTCTGTACACAAAGAACTACAGATGACTTGCACTCAACTCTGCAAGCTTCACATGGTATGCACAAAGCATTTTACAATCCACACTTGCACTTATCACTTCTGATCACATAGATAAAGCTAGTAGGGCCTCAACTTACTTCTCCTAACTACTTATTTATACATTACAAAATAGGTCTAAACATGGGTAAACCCATGGGCCGACATCCTATTCCCATTACATAATCCAAAATCCCAAAAAGGGGATGAGATCCCACGATCTCTGCTTCATCTTGTGCTCCATCTTCAACAGGCTGTCAAAGACCCAAAATAGGTCAACATGACCAATAATCTCCCAAAACTTGGTCAAGGGCCAACAAGCCCCCAACACTCACCTGTGACTCATCTCGAGTCACTCTGGTCTGACTAGTTCTTCTTCAAACACCTCGATCTTGGCTCGAGCTGCTTCGACCTACTATTGTGTTATGGCCTCTTATTCAACAAACTCTTGGATGATTGCATTGTTCACTGGTCCTTCTAGGCATTGTTCAGTTTCATTAACAACCTACTCTAGCTCTGCTCCTTATCCTTCTACCTCTGTAAACAATTGATAGGCCTTATCTTGTATAGGTTGGATCCTATGAGTTACTTCCATAAATCTACTCTGGATAATGTGTATCTTCTACTGGGTAGTGTGTTTCTCTTGGGAGAAATTCATTCTTTCGACAACTGACAGGAACTTCAGTTGCGCTTGTATTTTTTTGGCTTGATACTTCGCCTCTTGGAGCTGTGATTCCAGTGCTCTTAATTTTGGACTCTCAGTGAGTCTCTCATATGTCAGGGCACTACGATCACTGAGTTGCTTATATTCCAGGGTAAGAACCTTTATCTTTTCAACTGCACTCCTGGCAGTTGCTTCCCTTTGGTCCCTTATATCTTGTGGGGTCTTGGGTATAGTTCATAGCTCTAGGTCTCTGATACATTGTTGTAGTTGCTATATCACTTCTTCAAGTTTTTCTACCTGCTATGTAACTCGATCTTCTTCCATTAATTCTACGAATGTTACAGAGGAAAGTTCTATGTTGACCACTTCCTTTACTTCGAGTTGCTCCGTGAGAAACTGTTCCTTTTATTGTTGTAACTATGCTTTTTCTTCATAAAAATTCGCTTGGATAGAAATCTTTTCCTATTCTGTCGCACTGTGATACCCTATGAGTACTTCCTGTACTTGTGCCAAAGCTTGGGTAGCTTTCTCTGTTTCTTCTTGTGCTCACTGAAGATGAGCTTCGACTGTATCAGGTAGGTAGTGGAGTTGAGATGGCTCATCTCCCAAGTCTTGTTCTCCTGGCAAAGTGGAGACTGCATGACTGGACTATAGGGATTTTTGCACCCCTTGAATTTCAGTCTCAATTCGATCATACATCTCTTCTTTCTTTTCTTCTTGTTTCTCTGTTATTTCCAGTGAAGCATCTTGTAGGGATACTATGAGGAAGTTGAAGTCATCGAAGGTGAGGACAGTCTGCATCTTGGTCATGGTTGCCTTCGATTTCTTCATGGAGGAAGGTTTCAGAGGTGAATCTTTCCTCTTCTTCAGGGGGTCAACCTCGTCTCCTTGCTTCTATTCAACTTCTTTTTCATTCAAATCTTCACCATCACCTCCTTGCTCTGGTGATATGGAAGTAGTATTCATGGATGCGTTTTCTATCTCTTGTACCTCTTCGGTCTTCTTTGTTCTACTAGGTCCGGGTGTATCCTACATATTTTATGGGCTCTCGATGTCAAATATCTTCGTAGGGTCTATTGGAATAATGAGGTCCGCGGACCAGTCCTTGGTGATCTGCTCCAAATATTCCCCCGTCATATTATAATTGGATTGAAGTTGTTACTTATGTTCATCAGGGTGCACTGTGATGTAAATGAAATGTCGATATGCACTGAACTTCATCAAAGGCTTGAACTGGTGTAGAGTGTTTGAAGTCATGCGAGGCTCAAACTGTATGGCTATCTTCAGCTGATTGTAGTAGGTATGAAAAACAACATTTGACTACCATTGTTTGTTCATGTCACTTGAGTACCACAGTGTACTGAACTTCACGGCCAACAGTTCAAAAGGCTCGGTGTCTGGGAAGTTTGTACCTTTCGACATCTCTTAGCAATAAAAGATATAAGGATCAAGATCCAACTAAAATGAAATTCATATCCTTGATCTTGTGCTTCTCTGCAATTGAGTTCCAACTGGTTCACCAGGTACTTCACCCAGTTCATCTGAAGGCCTTTTGCACACTTCCTTGGGAGGTTGAATACAAAACCAGTGACTTGGGTAGGTCAGTTCTTATGTACTAACTTCCCTGCAATCAATTGATAGGCGAGGCGCACTACGCCACTCTAGATAGAATCTACCTTGTAGCCTTGTGTGTCTTTCTCAACATCACCATAAGTGTCCTTGATATTTTGTACTAGAGCGCAATCCATGGATTTTCTGGGGTAAAATTCCTATGGATCAGGTCCTTGCATACTCAAGCCCGTGATCCAATTGATCAGTGTCGAATCAACCATTATATCATGGTTCAGCCACAAATAACTACCATGGTAACAAGACAACAGTAGCTTGACACATGCATGCACCTCATGGTGTCTTCCAAAGTGGTAAATCTTCATGATGTTCAACAAGGTGGACTATGCAGGTTCATAGTCCATGACTGGGGAATTATCTTCAAATTCTTCCCTTTAGTTCTGGTCAGTTACTTATGTTGGGCGAGCATGTTATAGAATTTTCTATCTCCAAGGTTGAAGTCGCTAAACTTCAACGCTGTAATCTTATCTTGGTCTACTTGAACTGTGTGTATCCCCCTTGGGAGGTACGCCATAACCAAGGTGTATTCGAAATCTCTGGGCACAATATATCGATTTACTGCGCCGCTCAGAGGTGGAATATAGGCAGGTAATATACTCAAGATCAATTTGGCATTCGATAGATCATCCCTGTGCTTGGTTCACTTTTCATCAGATGGTTGAGATGGTCCGGCTCCACGAGTAGTGGATGGAGAGGATGACAATCCTCTCGTTGACGATGCTTGTACACCTGTAAACATCAACATGACTATTTTAGTCATGAGGTCAATTAGAACTTCTTCAACAACTTTCTCTACAGCGCTCAACTCGTCCGACATACACACTCAGGGTTAACAATCTCAGGTTCAAGGAGTAACTTAGACACAGTAATGGGATAGAGAGAAAGAGTGTGATGATCACTGTGAAAAATCAACTTAGTCAGTGGGCACAAATTCACGAATGGAAAAAGTGTTCTCGGTGCATGGCATGACGGGATAAATAGGTAACTCGACAACAGGTCACTTGCAATGGGTATGAATCCTTCGTTAACTTTGTTCTGTTCATTATGGCATGGTCCAATGGTCTGATGGCGAGCTATTTGTTCATAAATGTATTTCTACCTATTCAGAGTGTTGGTCTAACAATTATAATGTCCCAGCGGCTATATTGCCTCGTCATGGCAAAGTGACATGTGTCATTTTTCTGATATTCAGACAAAGCTCCAATTTTGCAAATTTTCCTTCTGTGAGGTTCCCTCTGGAGTCTTCTGCAACTTGTCGATATTATCTCTCTTCTTACTTAGATTTCTAGCCTTCTTCCCAGTGAGCTTCATCTCAGCATGCCTTTTTCATTCTGATTCGTATCTTCTTTTGGCATAGTTACTTCGCATTGTTGAGATTATTTCCTAAGATTCAAGGGTAATCCTTCTTCTTTATCTGGAATAGGTACTTCAATATTCTATTGGTCGTCTAGTGTTCTTGCAACTTCGACATCTGGGTCTCTGGTGCTAAATAGCTTCGATCTGTTCTTTTTTTCTTCAATCAAGCGTGTGATCCTTCTAGTCATGAATTCTTTTAACTCTTTCTTTTGTTGTTCTAAAACTTCTTCTTCTTCTTTCCTTCTGGTGTGATCTCTTTCAATCCAAGGTTTTCTTAGTAGCATTGTAAATGGGGCATTGTTCTCAATAAATTTAATAATCTCAAAATCTTCCTCTATAGAAGTTCCATTGACATTCCTAGGTATTCGGGTGAGATTTCCACATAGGTTTATCAAGTTTCCTTTGAATAGTCATACTCCTCCTAATGAAGGAACATAATAGGCCTCCCTATAGCTTCCCAAGTTCTCTCTGTCATGATATTCACCTGTGTTTCCTCATCTAGAGCACAATCAATGTTGAAGTCTCCTATTCTTGCTTCAAGGCATTCTTTTTCTTTGAAGATCTCTGATAATATGACATGTCGGTGGTCATTCAGGGTTTCTTTCATCTATAGCAATACTTTCTCTCATTCTTTCTGGAATTCTATCATAATCTTAGTTTTTGGATCTGTCCTAGGGTTTTCTTGTCTCATGTTGATTTCTTCAATATTAGCAATCATTCTAGGACAATCAAATACTTCATCAGTCCATAGATTTACAACAAGACAACTAGGTCTTCTCATGGAATTCCTTAGCAAGATGTCTTGACTTTCTGCAACTATAACAGAGGGATAACCCTCTCTTTATTTTAAATAGTCCCATCCTTTCACATGCTGCGTTCTAGGATCAAGTATTTGACACCAAAAAAAATTCTTTTCTAGGATCCTGCATCCACTTATTATTCAAACATTTATTCTATGCATAGGTATAACATATTTTTCACTATTCTTATCGAATCTACTCATATCAAATCTTCTTTGATCTATTAATACCTAGTTTTCAATCTAGGATGGAATCTTTCAAACATACCTAGATATTCACTTATCTTGCTTCTATATAGAGCATAAAGCTTTTAGATCTACAACTTTTCACTAGTCTTACCTTTATCGAGCACCAATATTTCAGATCTTACCTCTTTTCTTCATATTTGACCTCTTTTCTTGGCATAGAGATTCACAAGTCAAGTAGATATTTAGCACTAGGGCAATAGATCTATGCAAAGATCTTCCACAATTCCGGAATGAGATCTTTGCACAAACCTTCTTCTTCCTTAGTTCCCAACAATCAAAGTTCGGAGTTCTAAAACCAGCAGAAACCATTTGTTGGCACATGGGCAGAACCGAGGTTCAACGCTACAACGCACCAATAAAGCCCTAACTACCATCCCTTTGACTTTTAACGAAGAAGAAGATGAAGTCTCACGAGGTAGAAGCAAGGGTGGTTCTTGGACTCATATTTATGCAACCTTATTTGGGACATAGATATGTAGTTATAATAAAACTTAATAGAGTACTTAGAACCATTAGTTCATCATTATATAACCAATATCTACTCCTCAAAGAAGCCGAGCATTGTAGCATTCACCTAGATCTAATGTAATTAAGCACTTAGCATAAAGAAGCTGGATCAGATCTAGTAGATTCAAGCACTAAGCATGCTCACATAGGTCAGATCTAACATCGATATACATCATAACCTAGAAAGCATAAATAGATCTATCTAATCATATCAAAGCACTTAGCAAGATAAGTTATAAACACATCAAGATAAGAACGAAGCAAGACAACACGGTGTTCACGTGGTTCACCCCCTGCAGGGTTATGTCCACCAACTCTTCTTATTTGTGCTTCAATCAGTCATCTACGTACCTTGAGGCACAAAACCTATTTCACATAGGGCCGGGGGAGATGCATGCCTGCTTGAGATCCTCCTTCCCAGAATAGAGTCTACCAAGCCTTTCACAGTCTGTACAAAAAGCACTATAGATGACTTGCACTCAGCTCTACAACCTTCACATGATATTACTGAAGCCTTTTACAATCCACACTTGCACTTAACACTTAACACTTAGCATTTAGCACACCGACCTACTAGGTCTCATTATTTCATTTCCTAGGTACTTATTTATACATTAAAAATAGGCCTAAACATGGGTAAGAACCATGGGTTGACATCCTATACCTGTTACATAAACCCTGAAAGCCCAAAAATCCCACAAAGTAGGTGAGATCCCATGATCTATGTTTCACGTTGTGCTCCATCTTTGATAGGTTGTCTAAGTCCCAAAATATGTCAACATGCCCAATAATATCCCAAAGAAACTTGGTCAGGGCCAACACTCTCTCACCCTAGAGGAAATTGCTCATGGGCGACAGCTCTCTGTTCAATATCCCGCAGGCACGACAGCCGGCTTCTTGATCCATCTCCCAGAAGCTGGCAGTGCTCGAGGGAAGGTACGAAGGATAGTTGAATCATGATGGAATGAACATGGAATGAATGGGAAAATGAACTAATTTCAAAATATATGTATGCATGTTCCCAACTTGACAATTGTCATGTTGAGAACCACTTTAACCCACTTATCCCATCCTTAGAACTTAGGATAAAATAATTATCCATACTTTATAGTTTCCAAGAATATTAATATAATATTCATTTTTCTCTTAAGCTCTAAGCAGCCTTATCCTTAATGTTTGCATTTACTTTCCTGAACTATTGGAGTTGAGTCCCCTTCTCTTTTATATATTAATTAAATACAACAATGTATTATATTAATGATGAGACATATACAAAAATAGGCTCTCGGCCTAATTCAACACATAAGCCTCTATCTTATAATAACTGGCTCTGCCTATACAACACAACATATACACAGGCTCCCTAGCCTCAAAGGTATGTGCACATAAGTTTGATGCACACGATATATTGGAATGTGCACCCTTCATCATTTTAGTCTGCAGCACTTTGTTACACTATACCATGGAAGGTGCATGCAAAATATGATATCAAACAAATCACCAAATTAAATACATTTTCATTTACATTTCAATTGCGTTCGGCCTAGGTATATTACATTCCCTCCCTATGCCTTGTCTTCAGTGCATTATGCCTACATATAAAACCAAATTTCAAAATCTCAAACATATCACGGTATTCTTCCCAACATAGCATCTTTCATGCTCCCCAGGGTCTTGCATCCTTGGGATTTGTACTGAGCCCATTGGACCTTCCTGACTATGTGGCTCAATTCCCGGAGATATTTGATTTTATGGTCTAGAATGCATATAAATGTGGCAGAAGCATCTTCTTTCTCCACACAGATCACATTGTCCAAGGAAACATGAGGATTAACATCGGGGTATATGTTTCTTGAAATAGATACATGAAACACAGTATGAATTGTCATTGATGTAGGAAATACAAGAATGTATTCTAAAGCCCAATCCTCTCTGGGATTTCAAACTTCCCACAATAACAAGCTGTCAACTTTGAACAATTTCCCAACTCCAGGGATATTTTGTTAGCCTTCACTTTCAAGAATACATGGTGCCCTATTTTAAATTCCCTATGAGTTTTTCCCTTATCATCATAACTTTTAAATGCGTCTTAGGAAGCCTTTAATTTTTTATTTTTTTTCAACATTTCTCCTCCATTTCCTTGATTAATTCTGGCCGAACCATTGCTCTATCTATTGGGTTATCGAGGTTGCAGTGTGTTTCACTTTCTTCCATGAAGTGCTTCAAATGGGCTGATCTTTAGAGATGTTTGGTACCCATTGTTATAAGAAAACTCTACTAGGGTGTGGTAGTCTTCCCATTTGATGGTTGTCATCACATACATCCTCAACATATCCTCAATCCTTGATTCACCCTCTTTGTTTTTCCATTTGATTGAGATGATAATCTATACTAAAATTCAATTTGTTCAAATCCATTAAATAATCCTTCCAAAAATTTGAAATTGATTTTGGATCTTTCCTTATCGAACACAATTGTAGTAGGTATGCCATGTAATCGAGAATTTCTCTCATATAAGCATCAACAATGTTGGTTGTCTTGTGGAAGTGACTCTTGGAATAAAATGGGCATGTTTAGTAAGCTTATCCACCACTACCATGATAGAATCATGTTGTTTGTTTTCCATTTGTGATTCGGTGTTCAAATCCATTTTACAACTTCCCATTTCCTCATGAATGGTTGATGGTTGTAGTAAATCAACTAGGTGTATATGCTTAGCCTTTACCTTTTTACACTCCAAACATTTGGAAATAAAATTAACAACTTCTTTCTTCAAGCACAGGCCAATCATAATGGCTCTTGATAGCCGCAATAGTTTTGATGACTTTGGGTGCCGAATATAAGGTACATTATGCATTCTCTCAATATCAAAATTTTCTATTCCTAGGAATTTGGTACATAAATTATTCACATGTATATGACTTGATTCACATAACCTCATTAAGCATGGATGAAGGATAATTTCCTTTTAGTTTTATTTCTCACCAATATAATTTGATTAGCAGTGAACCCATGGTTAGTGTTAGATGCAACATATCCTTAATTTTGTACTATAGTTGAAGACAAAGTGATATCAATGCTATCATGAAGTTCTAGAGCATCACATGCCATACCATTTTATCTTGAAACATGCCATGGACATGTTCACATTCTCCATTTTATATTTCAATCTTGGGATCATTAGTATGCCATTCATTACTGTAAATTCCCAAGGTTTTACTTTTATCTTACAAGCCACTACTAAAATAGAGGGAACCTAACACCATCAATGAAGAAAACAAAATAGATGACAATGAGAGAGTTGTGACTGTATGTCAACTAATTTGTCCCTTTAAAAAAGCTTCATTGATGTGCAAGGGAGAAATATATCTATGTGAAAAGACCAAACATCTATCCCACACATACATTCAATAAGGTGTGTGGGATAAACCTATCCTCAAAGCAAAAAAAAAAATTCACAAGAATCTACCTTAAACCCTAGTATCATGCTTAGATATTAATGTAAAGGCTTTGAGCCAACACCTTAGGCCTATGAACCACAACCAAAATAAAGGGCACTTAACACCATTGATGAGGTAAGAAAAAAATAAACTACAATGAGAGAGAGTTGTGATAGCGTGTCACCTAAATACAATAGTAATAAAATAATGCAAATTATGTGGATAATAAAAGAGAGCATGATATGTCATGATCTTCTCCAACTAACTCCATGCCTCCACTTGGAAATTCTAGGCATTGCCATACCAAAAGAGGAGAACCAAGTAGCAACAAAAGCCACCATGAATATAGTGTAGAACTTGAAACTAAACCTTCAATGGAAATATCTAGAAAGTAACCCACTATCACAACAATTATTATGGTTTGTGAAGCCCCAAGATACGCACTATATGTGTTTAGGATGACCTCCCATACCCATAACACAATGCCAAAATTCATCTCCAAGAAAAATATCAAATTATGGTGTTTGGCTTCATAATTATGGTAGTAAATGTTGTATAGAGGGTCCTCATATAATTTTCCATTGACAATGAGTTGACAAAGACTCCCCTTCTTAAGGTTCTATCCAATTCTATTATTTCAATCCTTAAAAGATTATGCTCACCACCCCCATCAATGTCTCTTTTGTGTTGCACAAAATTTTTTCCCTAGTAAAAATGCCAATTGTCAACTCCCAAATTACTTTGAAATATGAGTCCCACATAACAATCAAGGAAATCTTGATTCTACTCAAGATTGCTCACTACCACCAAATTTTCTCAAACCACATACTACTAATATGCCAAGGGGATCAACAAGTGGATCCATTGCCCTCACTAGTTCCTCCATCATTTCTACATCTTGCATCTGATACATAGCATGTTGGTATCTCATATTCACTAAATTTTGTATAGGACACTAGTTGATTGTTTCTCTCATTTCATGGTGTTATAGGATGCAAATGAAACATGTATTTGTTAGATCTATCTTCATTGAGTGGGGAAGTTCAGGTAGAATAGAAGAAAGTGAGAGGCAGAGATAGTAGGTTTAACAAGCGAAGATCAACTAGAGGTGAGAATATCACAAGAAAATTACATAGATGCATGAAATTTTTTCTTATGAAAGGAGGATCATATTTTTATGATCATGAGAGAATAGATGACATAGAGGTTTCCCTTGAGGAACAAACATATATTGAAACGATGTGTACCCAAGGACCTTCACAGAAATAAACATTGATTTTTATTAATAGAAGCAAAGGATATATTGGATTGCTCCATCATCATTACATGGTTTGGGATATTTTCCATGGATTGCATAAAGATATGTTACGATGGATTAACTGAAATGATGGAGTATGTCGGACCCTGATATATCTACAAATATTGGATATAGCTAGTCCAATATGAAAAAAGTATATGAAGATATGGCTTGGCTGCAAATTTTATATAGCTAAAAGCAATGATAAAAAAAATTAGAAAATATCTATATTGATGGAGGCCAAAAGCAGCAGAGAGTAATATTGTAGGGTTTATGAATACTGCATGACCCATGACTACAAATAAGAAACCCAATTGCGTATTTGAGGGGTGTGAAGGAAGCCATGTATTCGTATGTACAGCAAATCAATAGTTGCAGGGGGAAGAGTTATTGATTGATTACAATTTTGATCTAATAGATACATATGTTGCTATTATGGGGGCGATATGTATGTTATTTTACCCAACCTGTAAAGAATGACTTATATTTTATTATTTCCATTATGTTCTTTAGTCACTCTTTACTTTTATGTTTTTTATCATGCCATGTTTTTTTCCCATGCGTATTCATGAAGGATCTTTATTTCATACATTTGAATTATTTCTCATGATCATGATCATGGTTCTAATTCTACTGTAATGTGGCCATTTGTCATTAGTAAATCAATAGTAGCCTCATAATATGTAAATGAACAACAATTTTTTGAATTGCATTTAATGTGCATTTTGATGCCTATGGCGGTCAATTATTTTATTTGTTACATAGCTGAAATAAAATTTATTTTGTTTAAATATGTATTCAGTGGGGCATGATGCTTATGATGATTCCTGGAGAAAGGATTTTCATGCATCCCAGGCCCTAGTGTTAATAAAAAAAATATCAATCAAGTGAATGGGGAACTGGCTCACTTGTTAGAAATTCTAGATCAAACTCTTGAAGTCGAAGAAAGGATAAGATAAGTTATGACAAGGCTTAACACATATAAGGTAATATAATTTCAATCGGTTTTATTTTTGTGTCATAAGATCAATTATCAAATATTGATTTTTAACTTTTACATTATCTAAACAAAAATCATTTTCTTTCTTATATAGAGATTTTTAAATCCTCATAACCCCGACATCAATGGTGTCAGTAGTAGTAGCATTGCACATATTCCAAAAGGTACTGAATCAGGCCCTCGTATACCTACGAGAATGTGACTATTCATATCTCCACCTTCCCACCTAATGGTGTGGAGCCCACGACACACACCCACAGTCACACATGGGATCTAGAGGTGGTGGTGGAGATGAGGTTGATGATTTGGCAAACTATATGGTTTATTTTTCCTAAAGAAAGATGTGTGACCAACATGGGGACCCTTAGGGAACATTTATGGTCAATGATGAAGGGCTTCCATTAAATCAAATTAAATCGAGGTAATTTTTAGAATTTTAATTGTTTCTTGTTCTCTATGCAAACAAACATAAATCATCTAAATTATTATTTCTAAATTAATAATCATATAATATTTTTGTGTGTAGGGAACAATGATTTTATAGGTCCTTGGAGAACAAAGGAATTATTTATTTTGGGGCCCACCATATGGAGGAATTGGAATTTCCAGAATTACAACCTCAAAAATAATTGATGGATTATCTTGAAAGCATTTTTGGTGTAGGCACATTTAAAAAAATCTTGGTCACCACCATAACTAGCCAATATTTAAAATATACGGGAAACCTAAAGAATCTTGAAAAAAAAAAAAATAGTTTTTATATATATATATTTTTTTGGAGAGAGAGAGAGTGGAAGATTAGATCATTGAGACACAAAGAGAAGAAATTATTGAGATGAAGGAAAAACACTCTTTGGTCCTAGAAGATAAATTGCAATTTCAATGCAATACCTTTACTTTTTAAATATAAATAAAAGTGTGGTATATATTAACATACTTGAAACTTTGATGATAGGTTGTCTGACACTTCAAGGAAAAAAAAGAAAGGCTTGTCAAATGTGACCATCATAGACTAGGCCATGGTGGCTACTTGAAGTTGTAGTCATGAATTATAAGTACCCAAATATCTTATTTGTATCTCCAAAATTTTAGGTAATTGCATTCAATAAAATTAAAAATAAATACTCTTATGTCTGGGGTGATGAGTTTGGTACTGAAACCATGGAGGGAAGACCTCCATCTTGGTTACAAGTATGACTATAAGTTAATGGTTGAACACTAGAAAAGATTGGGGCAATTACCAAGAACCACTTTGCATGATAAAGTAATGGGGTAATCCATCATTAAACTCATTATTAATATAATGGAGTCATGTTTGATATCATCGATAAATTTAATGTGTCACGACTTTGTTTTAATGAGGGGAGAAACAATATCAACCAATGTACTAGTAGTATTGGAGAGCGGTGTGTTGATAGCAGTTTGCAACCAGAAGGTGGTTCTCCCATGCAGTCCCATTCCATGGGGTGCAACCCCATGATGGTGCTAATACTAAGGCACATGATGGTAATATAACTGTATTTTAATCATATACTTAATAATTTAATACTATACATTTGTACTTCTAATTTTTTGTACTTATAAATTTATCATTTTCCTTATAACATTTGTGGTTTCAATGGCAGAGAGAATGTTGTACTTGAGGGTCATATAGTTGAAAAGGTGCACGTGGGGAAACCATTCCAACGGTGTGGAAGGCCAGTGCCCTAGGTAAATAATGGCATTACCAAGTGTTTTTTAATATTACTAAACTAGTTCAATGATATTTAAAACTAACCATCTAAATTTTATATTTTTTTTCTTTTGTAGGTGATGCCTGGTCGCTTATCCTACATTACCTAGAGTACCCCACAAATAGAAGTGCTAGAAGAGGTCAGCTAAACTAAATGATGATGTACAATATTTTTAATAACTATTTATAAATCTATTTTCTATGAAATAATTTCTTGTACTCATGTTGGAAAAAATGAAATATAGATGGTTAGTTCTTATCTTCAAAAGCAAATTGAAATAAAACAACTTTGTAGTTATTTTAGCTTAGCTTTCTTGCGTAGCTTTACAATCACATTCTATCATTTTTTGAATATATTTAGTCATATTTTAATTAGAAACTAGATTGGTGTGGAATTGAGAGTGATGTGAGGGGTTGGGGCATAAGAGCTCACCTTCATGTGGTTGGTCTTGTTCAGTAGAGAATACTTTATTGGATCTGTTTAATCTTGGAAAACCTCCTAGATCCAATGGAGCAACACCAAAGTCAATGTTGACTGTTACTCTCGCCTTCAAATCAAGGGAGGTCATTTGATCCAATATTAAGCCCGTGAAAACAATAAAATATTTTGAAGCCAAGAGGATATCATTCATGTACATTATGACACTCTCATAAAAAATGCATCTTAGAGTAAATAGTGCACTACAAATATGACTTGTAATGATTTTTTAGATATTTATGGAAGTTGAATTATTTTGGCAAGCACTTTAAGATATTTCTTCATCAGTGAGGAAGCTTTCGGAGGACAAATAGAGGTCATATAATGGTTGAAGAGGAGAACGTGGGGGAAACCATTTCAACTGTGTCGACCAATTCATTAGATCAAGTGTGATTTCTCCTTTCAGTATAGTTTATATAGCCATCAATTTTGGTTATGTTTAATGTTTATGAATTGTTATGTGATTATTAAACATTTTATGGATGTTTATTAAAACAATATTAGATTTGGCTTGTGAATATATTCTAACCTATCTAGGGAAAGTCTTTTATTTATGGATGAAAAAATCATTTAAAACCCTCCAAAGGGTTTTGTCTTACACTAAGGATCCCTATTATGGATTTTTTCTTTCCCTATTGAATCTCTTTTAAGGATTCTCTTATGCATGGTGAAATACGGATTTTATATTTACTATTTAAGTGCATGTCTCCTTTAAAGGTTCCACTCCTAAACCCAAATATGACCCTTTATTCCAAGTGAATTATTAGAACTACTACCCATTACTTTTTCAAGAATTGGTACAACATCTTCCATGGATAATGCCTCTAAATATGATGGAGTTCACCTGGACCCATACTTGATAAGTTGTTTGAACCCTAGTCACAAACCTTAGAAACATAAACTTCTTCACAATTTGGTTATATTTCTTGGGATATTAGCTTGGGATTGTCCAACTATCGAAACTCCATCTTAGATAGCTTAGATTCGATTATAGATAACATCTTCAAGTTCTCCCTTTGGGCCAAATTTTGCTAAATGAAGACTAATTCAACATCATGACATGGTTCTCCTTTGAAATGTACTAATAATTTTTTAATGACATCTTTTGACTCCCTAACCCGTGCTTTCTTTCACCACACCTTTGTTGCAAAAGGTAAATAATAATTTGATGCAATATGACCATATACATGACATCACACACATCTAAAAGGAATTGTGTAGTAGTCCAAAAAATTGAGTATGGACAATATGACCTACCACTATCTCCATAGTCTTAGTTAAGTCTTCACCAGTGTCAACTTCTACTAAAATTCTAACCATTGTTTGATAGGTGATTACCTTGAAGGATTCATCAATGTCTATCAATATTCCCAATGAATTGTCTATTTCCTTCAGAACTTTGACATATCACATCTCCATGAGAAACCTTGGCAATTTAACCCATATCTACATTCTTTTAGCCACCTATGACCACAGATAAAAACACATTGAAAATGGATTCATTGATAGAAAGGCCATTCCCAAGAACCATCTCCCCTTCAAGACCCTATTCAAATATTCTTCAGATAGAAACTATAGAGCAGTTGAACCTCTTCCTATAAGGTAAAAAAATGGCCAATACCCAAGATTTAGAGACCAGATATTTTGTATTTTCATTAAGGGAATAGTCTAAGAGTTGTAGGCCATGGAATTTTACAATCAAGGCTTTTCCATAATATTCTAGAGTTTTATCCACAATAGGATCCCACCAAACACCATCCTCACTCTTTATTTCATTTTCTTCACAAGTTTCTTCAACCTTATCTCTTTTGGTTCCTCTGATCTTTCCATGTAAAGTTTATCAAGCCTCTTCTCTCTACTAATGGTTTTAGGATCTAAGCCTACTCTGATAAAATCCAAACTAAGAAAGTAGATATTTTTCCATGAACTATCACCCCATTTTTTTTGAATATTGTTATGAATGGATCACACCAAGAATAACCATGGAATCCTTCCCATATGACCCTTCAAGAATTGGGTGATTGAGAACCTTATCCACTTTACTCCCTCCTTCAATGTTCAGAGTAGCAACATGTGTTCCTTCTAATTTATCCATAGTTCCTCCTATAGATTGATACCATTCCAAAGGATAGACATAATGGAATTTGTTATATCCTACATGCAAGATAAGAGTTAGTAATCCCTTTCCACTTTTGCTAGAAATTCTAATGTTTTCTTCAAACCATTCCCCACAATGTTCCCTATTGAAACATGGCCAAAATATTCACCTAAACAAGATAAGTGTGAAATAGTATTGAGAAATATTGGACACCAATCCATGGGATCTTTAGAGTAGTCTATAATTTTTTCGTACCTATCCATTGGACTAATCTAAACTTGCAGAAACCCTCTCAACTATATATGGAAATACTTTATGCTTTTGATAGATATCCATCCACCATTACAATCATGAACAAAGTCAAACTTTCACACAAGAACAATAAATATATAGAAAATATATGAGAGTGATATTGTAATACACCTCAACCAGGGTATTTTTTAGAGGTAAATTTTTAAGCCAATTAGCTATTACGGCCCTTTTTTTTCAAAAGCAAAATTGTTAACTAGCCACTTTCACTTTAAAAATTCCGTTACTTTTTACACAAAATATTCTTGTATCAATAATATTTGCCAAATTTTACAAGTTTTCATAGTAAATTGTATGTTTTTCATTGAATGTTAAATACATATCCATTCTTCTATAATGATAATGTCTAAGAAATTGTCCCATAAACACCACCACACCAACTACTTAGGCTAGGAAATTGGGCTCCAGGGTGAAACTGTAGTTTCCACTCTCCTCACCACCTGCATCAAAACCAAAATAATGACTACTTAGGGTTATCAATATGGCTTCAGGGTGAAACTGTAGAAACTATTTTGTCAAAACCACAACAACAACTAATTAGGTTGAGCATCGAGGCTTTTAAAACATTCATGTTGAGCATTAGCTTCCATTTCTTCCACAAATTTAATGTTCATCCACTTTCCTTATGTAGGATTCCTCCACACTTGTATAACTTATATATTAAGCTTCCTCTTTTCTATCATGTGATAACCCTACAAAGGACAATAATTTGAATTAGAATCTATAACAAAAAATTAACGTATTTTATTCTCTCAACACACACATGCACATTATTTCTCATTACCCATATTTTTTCCAAGAGAAAAAAAAGAAATTTATATTCAGAGTGAGAATTAAAATTACATTGCTTAGGTGCATTAACACTTAGTAATTAAAAAGAATGGTATAGTAACCCTAGATACCTTCTCCCCAAATATCCCCCCTCCCCACAAAAAAAAAGACAAAAAAAACTAATGATAAATATCAACACACAAATCAATTCACAATTCATTTACAATTCCATCTTTCAACCACATATCTACTTCAAAAATCCTCTAATAGTCATTACAAAAATCTATCTTACTACTATTAGAAATAAATTTCTATCATCTAATATTAAAAAAATGAAGACTCGTCACCTACAAAAATAAGGAGAAACAAGAAAGTCATCACAATCAAATTGATATAAAAGTAGAGACATAGAATCCTTATCTCAATTACTCCACAGCCATGGATCCCACCACCATATGTTGTGCATCCTTTGATAGTCGATGAGCAGGGAGGAATCCTCATAGATCTAAATATTTTTAATACTCCTATCCACTTCACACTTCAACAATAATCTCAGAGCCTTGAATTTATTTTAGTTATTGGACCCAAGTCCAGGGCCTACTTTGGACTTTACATGATGACAATTAGAGAGAAACAAAACTTCTCCAACACTGCTAAACTTAGGTGGACCCTACCTAGCTCCATCAAAAAAGCTCGAAGGATAAGATGTATCAATTGTTAGTGTTTTCACTTACCGAGGAACATTGTCCTTGATAGACATCCTAATATTGGATACCATAGCCCTAAGTTGTTATACAAATTGAAAAGAGGGAATACATTTGACTTCGAAGATTTTAGAATTTGTAGCTTTCCATATTCCTCAAATAATTAGGCATGGTAAAGATATGATCTCTTTCAATTTATTTTTACTAAATCACTTCTTCAAACATTCCTCTACTATATCACCATTCCATATATTGAATATACCAATGATATGTTCTAATACTTTATAGATATACTGAGAAAAATGACATTTTATTATTAAGTGAGAAATATGTTTTTCCTCCAATTTACTATGATACATATCCATGGACCCTATATACATCTCCTCTACAAGACTTCCCATGTCAATGCCTTATTTTTTAAAATCTAGCCAAATAAATATTCAAATTTTTTGGACCTTTTTAATTTCCAAATTTGCTTCCACCACCAAATAGGATCTCGAAGATTTGTATCAATCATAGTTTTATATCCAATGTGAGATGTATATGCACCCCTAACTTTGTTATTTTCCCATGAAAGGGTTTCAACATCATCCTTCCACTTGATATGCCCCCTCCTAAGGCTTATGTATAAGCATTCCATTGAACTGCCTAATATCCTTCAAATCCTAGTAGCTATGCACTCTTCCATCCTTACTGAGAAATATTTGTAGAAAGAGGATACCCCATGTTATTGAGGGTATAATTTCATCTATCCCAAATAATTCTAATCATTTCATCTTGAAGTATTATCCTTTCTCCACAACCCAAGATATAGTCAACACCAGTTCAACCTCCTCATCATTTCTCACTTTCTATGCCAAATGACTCTCAATCATGAGAAATTCCTAGACTAGAGCCTTCCATTGGATTGAGGTAATTTTTGTATTTTTTCTTATGTTCTTGATATATTCCATGATGGTTCTCAACCTTATGTACTTTTGTTCTATAATTTTCCTCCACAGACCTTATTAATTAAGAACACTCCATAATATCTTGGTTTCCAAATAAATGCTAAGAAGGTGAATGTTCTTCGTACCCTATCCACCTTCCTCCTTTGGTCTTGGTATAATATTCCACTTTACCTGTGGGATTACCTCATTCTCCTCTCTTATCAACCAAAGGAATTTAAAACATAACTTTATGATTTTTTCTAAGATACCTTTTGGGATATAGACCAAGGAGTGCCAAGCACAAGAATGGCCTTTAGAACAGACTATACTAAGTTCAACCTCCCCCTTATAGGTAGTCATCTATTGCACCAATTATTTATTCTAGATTCTATATTCTCTAATAACCATCCCCAACCTCTCTTCATGTATCAATTTTTCCTTAATAGAAAACCCAAATATTTAAAGCCATATTGAAAATTTAAAATTTTAAAGGAAATATCCTTATCAACCCTTGTTCTACCTCTGGCTCTAGAACTATAAAAAATAATGAGTATTTTAGCAAATTAAATTCCATGCATGTTGTTGTTCCATAAGTATCCAATATTTTATGTACCTTTCTAACTTCCCTAACACTCATTAGATAACAAAAGAAATCATCAATAACAAAATGGATGGGTTAAACAGAATCTTCTAATTATGACTCTTGAGACTAGTCTTACCCTCTTTGCTTCCATTACAACTCTCCTCAAACCTTCAAAATTACCAAAAAGAGAAATAGGGATAATGGGCATCCCTATCTCAACCCTCTAGATGGACTAAAAAATGTTGAGGCTGAGCCATTAATAAACACAATAAAGGACACATAGTTTACCATTGGAAGGCTAAAAACAACATGTATAAGTATTAGTCCAAGATAAACCCCATTTGATTTTATCATAGGCTTTGGATAATTCCAATTTCATGACCATAGAAGAATATTTCTTAGTCCTTACTTAATGAAGACCCTCATTAGCTATCCTTATGGTGTCAAAATCCTTTTACCAACTAAAAACCAAACTAATTTTGTAAGAATATTTTCTTAAATCTCACTACCATAATCTTAGAAATAATTTATACTTTTACAATTACAATGATATAAGACTAAAATCATAAAATTATAATGTTATCCCTTTTTGGCATCAAAGAAAGGAATGTGTAATTCAAGTCTCCTAATACTTTGACATTACTCTTGAGTTCCTCCATACCTATGATAAGGTCTTCCTCACTAAGATCATAAAAAAATCTCCATTTATTCAACTATTCTTGTAGCCCAGTACCTCAAGCCACTATTTCCAAAAATAAATCATGTAGAGAAGAGTAGAGTAGAGCAGAGCAAGAAACAAGTTACTTAGATTGAGTTGTGTTAGCATTGCCAACATCAATGGGATGGGCCACCCACACTACGCATAGTACACATGCATCATCAGCCTACAAGTAAAGTAACCACAAAACCCAAGGAATCTAGTTTAAAACAGGTAAGGCCATCAAGTAATCCTAGTTCTAGAGTAAGGGAGGATGTTAACTTATTAACCTTGAAACTTACACACCAAATATTGCTGCAAGATTAGCACAACTGCAGGCCCATATTGTTCTTTAAGGACCATTTTTGGAATGTGGAAAGGTTTTTTTCCTTGTTTCTCTACCACCAAAAATATTTGGGTAGACACCACAAACAAAGAAATTTACATTTAATTTGTTGCATCTGTGGGCCATCAAGGTTGTCGGGACTTTCACCTAGTTTTTAATGCATTTTTATTTTACAGGAGCTCCCTGGGGTATCATTTCAACAAGATATTCAAATCGGCGATAGACCACATCCTGAAAGACTATGAGAAGTTTGAATGTTGGCATACAACAGAGAAAGAAAACATGGAAAAACAAAAAACAAGATGAGACTATGGGTGATTCATGAGCTTGCTCTAATTTTAGTGGTGTCTTTTATGAACCAAAAACTTTTAATTTTTTAAACATACATTGTTTTGTTGGTATGTGTTATATTCTTTGCCTGAGTAGTAGTGTCATATTTTTTAATTTTTTGCCTTGAGAATGTGTTGCATTTTGCCTCATTTTTCATGTTGCCTCATTTTAGGTGTCCATTGTTGGGTAGTTTTTCGGCACATGGTTTTTGTTGATGGTTTTATATTTATGGTTAAAGAATTAGGGTTATTGACTAATCAAGGTCATTTGGGTTAGAGTTTTGGATCTCGTTGGCTCTATATATATATATATATATAAGCAATGTATCACTATGAATGAATATATAGAATATGTTGGTTTTCAGCTTTGGGTTTCCATGTACTGCAAAAAAAAACTCGTATATGTTTGTATTTTCCATTGTATATTTTTACATTCTTTTCTCTTGAAAATTTATTCTGATAAATATTTTTACAAGGTTAAAATCTACAGTTGCCAGAATCATTATGCATATATTACATACCTTCTACGCAATATTCGGAGATACATAACTAATAATTTGAGAGAATAAACAATAATATATATATATATATATATATATATATATATATCTCTCTTTCTCTTATATATATATATATATATATATATATATATATATATATATATATATATATATATATATATATATGACAGATAAATCTTCTTGGGACACAAACTATCTGACAGATAAAGCTTCTTGGGACACAAACTATCCACAAATTAACAATGTGTGTAAAGAACAAGAGGAAATGTTTGGTTTTTTTTAATATACCAACAGGTCATCGGTCTTCCAACGTCCCTATTGTCACTAATATAGCATGAGCATCGGAGATATAGATCCCTTGTCGATATTCCAATGTTCCTCTTCTGATTTCATGTGAAACATCCATGCCATCATTGATATAGCATGAACGTCATAGATATAGACCCCTCTTTAGTATTTCGACATTCCTCTTCCGATGTCATGTGAAACGTCCCTCCCGTCATTGATATACCGTAAATGTCGAAGATACATGGAACCCCATCAGTCTTGTGACGTCCACTGCAGGTCTGTGATGTTGCATGGCCAAAGCAGTGAACATCTATTTTGCAACGATGTAAACGTCAAATATATAGGCCTCTCATCGGTCTTACGATGTTCCAGCGTCGTGGTTGCGACGTCCATAGTGGGCTTGGAAAGTGAAAGTAGAGATGGCACGTTTTCACTAGAAACATTGCACAAGCGATTATATCTATGCCATCTATATAACGACATCATGTGGAACAACATTTGAGGGGGTCTAATGTTTGTCATTCTCCCGACAATGTAAAATGGCAATTTTTTACGAACACGTCGTCGGAAAATGGCCCAAATGTACTAGTTCTCGTTCCTATATTGGATTATTTAACTAAACACTAGGTCTATGATTAATTCGATCGTTTAAGAGCTCCCTCATGTTCCTTCATGACTAGACTTCTTCCATCTTGACACTATCAAAATTGTCCTCATTGCGTTCTCTTACTTGGGTAATAATAACTGCCAATAGATGTGCCATCTTTGTTTCTTCCAATCCCCATATTTTAACATTTTCAAAGTATTTAACATAAGTTTATCCATTAGTTTCCATCCTTCTAAGAACATTTTTGAAAATATTGAATAAATTCTGGAATTGTTTCTCCTTTGCAATTGCCTCACTCATGACAGATTCACTGAAATGCATTGGATTTTCTCATAATTGGTTCACAAAAAGAAACCTCAACTGAGGTGCTATATATTTTTGTAATTCCTCTCTGATCATTAATAAGTTTTATTAGGGACTTCGACATCTTAATTATTTCTATTGCAAGGTGTGCAGAACAAAAAAAATAATTCACCCATTGTGAGAAATCATAGAATACCTCAGCTTGAGCCAATTCATTATCATGATGAGGAAACTGAAAATCAACAAATCTTGAATGAATATCAATTGATCTCCCAATATGGTTGATTGGAGTCTCCCTTTGGCTTTTTTTGAATGAACTGTGCCTCAATTCTTTGGCTCTGCATTGTCATCTAAGAATTTCGTCCTTAGCTTTCGAGCATGACACCTGATCCCACATGCATAAGAAAGGAAATTTTTTCTTACTTTATCCGACGCATTGTGCACGAACTATATCCATCGTGGGATCTCTCCTCATGGCACCTTATATGAGCACTGCTCTTTTTTTTATTGACACTTAGTGCTTAGACTACCAATTGTGCTGACTGTGATGTTGTTGGTTGTTGTCGATGGTTGATGGACTTTCAACCACAGGTCGGTTCTCATTAAATTGGAGATTGGGTTGAGAAGCCAATATTTTTATTTAATAACCAAAGACTAAATAAGACTAAATAGAAATGAATATTATTCAAAACTATATAAATAGTTAAAAATAATATATGTTGTACTCATTTATATATAATTTTGTTATTTTGGCATTAAAACAAACCTTCGCTAAGGTTTTAAAAACCCACAAATTTTGAACAATAAACCCCTTATAGAAATACTTTAACTTTGAGGACAAAGGGATTTTAGGTAAAAATCAAGGAAGATGGGACAAACCTTTTAAGAATCAGATGAATAACAAACTTAAAGAAATGATGGGCTTGGTGAGATTTGCGGAAATTGTGGCAAAAGCTCAAAAATTTTAAATGGGTCAAGTTTTAAATTTTATATGTGACAACATAACCTTTGCTATATTAGTTTAATAAGTGTTATGAATTCAATCCTTGAGTAAGAGCGCCTTTGATTTGTTAAGGATTGGTTGTGTTTGGTCGGTGTATGTGTTACAATGTGTTACAATGTGTTATAACTTAATTTGTTGTCGTATAGTCACTTTTATTAAAGTGATTCACTGGCATAGTTGGTCGTAAGCCTTTACTATGAGTATTTGGGTTAATATAAAGTCTAATAATTGACTATATGGAGTAGTTTCCCATGGTTGGATCTAGTTCAAAGTAATTATTTCCTAAGGGAATTTTCAAGATGTTGATATAAGACATAGCTCACTATGACATCGTCATAATAGCTAATTTGGTGTCAAGTGCCTAATCCCCCCAAATTAAATCTCTCAATGTGCAATATAAAGTCTAATAATTGTCTATATGGAGTAGTTTCCCTGTATGGTTGGATCTAGTTCAAAGTAATTAGTTCTAGCCTAATCCCCCCAAATTAAATCTCTCAATGTGCAATATAAATTCTAATAATTGACTATATGGAGTAGTTTCCCATGGTTGGATCTAGTTCAAAGAAATTAATTCCTAAGGGGATTTTCAAGATGAAGATATATAAGCCATAGCTTGCTAGGATATCATCATGATAGCTAATTTGGTGTCAATTCTTGAGTTGTGACACATGAGTGGGTCTACAATTTACTAAATTCTAACACTCCAAAT